>JAJGOT010000328.1:850000-970463 GCA_022457155.1 Cladopsammia gracilis
AAAGGTGGCCGCGGCCGCTTAATAGAGGTGACCGTTGAATAGAGGTATCGAATACAGCACTTTACTGACAAATAATTCGAGACTTCGGAAAGTGGCTGCTTAAGGGAGGGTGGCCGCTTAATAGGTGGCCGCTTAATAGAGGTCCGACTGTAGTATAATAAAGAAAGGGAAAGTTCAATTAAGATACATCAGTCTGGATTAATAATTTGATTATTGCGGAGATCTAAGCATGAAAGAATGAATTTTACGAATTGAATATTTACAAAATAATTACGAGAGTTCATTAATTCATTGGTAACTTCTGAAGGAGATAACTGTTTTATATTTGGTAGGTGATATCCTATTTTCCTGTAAAATCCGTCCCTAAGAATTGAGTATTTAGGACAGTGAAAATGGAAATGAATTTCATCTTCAATTTCATTAGATTCACATGTAGGGCACAATCTATCATCTCTCGTGATTTGTTCATATCTACCAATTTCAATCATTAATTTATGATTACTTATAAGAAATTTTACTAATTGTTTTCTGTCATTTGATTTTCTTGTAAGATCTAAGTAATGAGAAGGCGTATATCCGTTCTTAAATATATTATAGAATTCGAGTTTCTTAGAGTGTTGACTGGTATGTCGCCAATATAGGATATATTTTTGTTGCATTAAGTTTACATAATATTTGATTTTAGTGTCAGTTAAGAAAATAGGGTCAAAATCAGGCAAAACATAGAATTCGGATATCCTTATAAGATTAGAGTAGAAGCTATTTTTACCAGAAGAGTGAAGATCTGCTGACATTAAAAAGATCTGTTGAACAATAGAGTTATTGTCCTCACTTTTAAGCAGTATAATTAATTATTTTCTGATTAATGGCTATAATAAGAGGAAACCTACCAAGTTCAGCTCCACGTGCCACATTTGATGCGTTATTGCTTACTTCTAGATAACACTCGCAGAATTGTAAATGGGTTTTTTTCAATCTGCGAACTGTCCCAAGACTTAAAATCCGGTTTTGCGTACACACCCCAAACTTCGCTATTATATTATGTTATGTTATGTTATGTTGTGTTTGTTATGTTATAATTACATTACATTACATTACATTACATTACATTACATTACATTATATTACATTACATTACATAAATACATAAAGTATGTATGTATGTAAATAAATACATAAAGTATGTATGTATATGTATATTACATTACATTACATTACATTAGATTGCATTACATTACATTCGCTTTTTGTTTATTTGGCAGAGGCGGATGACAAGTGCGTTAGACTATTGCGTCGCCTTCTAAAGAATCCCCCAAAAAACACGAACATAGCAATAAACAGTCGTCTATCTAGAGCAAGATACCGGTGTCATAAAGGATTCAAGTTGGTTGGTAAGCCAGAACGGACATGTAAGGAAGGACGATGGATGGAAAAGAAAGAACCCAAGTGTTCAGGTTCAGGTAATAGTTAATCAAAATGCTTGACATATACAGAGCTCTCAAAAATGCATGCACGTGTTTTGGTACCAACAATGCATATTATTTATAAAGAAAGTGTACACCCTTCACAGTACAAGGCTTGAAATGTTTGCCTTTCATTTTACGTTCCCCGAAAGGCGCCGGATACAAGCGCTTACATGTTATGACTACATTTAAGGACTTGGTTGACTATTATATGCGATGATAGTCGGATTTACTCTAAACGGTTCAAAATTGCTCATTTTGGCATACAAGGTGGTGTGCGAACAAAACGAAATTAAAACCCGGGGCATTTTATTTGTTTTTTTTTTTTTTGTTTTTTTCATTTCTTGTTTCCTGACTTTTCCATTTTCACCTTAGTTTGACCACGTTACGAGGACAAATCACTTGTTAAATTACGGATTCTTTAGTCAGACATCATCATAAGTTCTCTGTTCAGATCGAATAGTTTATTTAAATAGTATACAGCATCAGACGCTGTCTTTTCATGGCTTAAATATAATCCGTTACGTGTTAATCCATGTCCTGTTTTGCCCATTTATTTTTTGGAGAAAGTTTCCTTTTAGCCTGTGTCAATGACTGGCCATGAAGATACTGTTCTTTTTTTAGTTCCTTGTGGAAAACCTGAAAACATTTCTCACGCCAAGTTCATGGGTTCCAGCTTCAATTTTAACGACAAGTTAAGATACAGCTGCGAGAAGGGCTACAAGCTAAGAGGACCGAAAAGAAGAACATGTCGCAAGGATGGAAAATGGTCCAAGGGCCCCACATGTAAACGTAAGTCGTCATACACACCTGATTGAAAAATAGAAACGTTGTCGGATGAAAAGTATAAAGACCTATTTACACGCTGCGATTTGTCGGGCCGATTTGTCGGGCCGATTTGTCGGGCCGATTTGTCGGCCACGACAAATCGTGCGCGCACTCTTTGTACAGTGCAAGCATTGTACATGAACTTTTTTTATTTCAAAACTTTTCTGCTAAGAACTTCTTGAAAAACAAATGATATCCAATAGGTTATTTAGGTTGTTGTTAGTTTAAATACTACAGATATAATTTGTTTTGCGTGATTTCTTGTCCAGATTGCGTTTTCGTTCTTAAAATCGGGCCCGACACGCGAAAATCTGTGAAGCGATCACAGATTTTTTCGAATCGGCCGACATGTCGGACTGAAATCGCGCGCGCATCGGGTCGCCATTTACACGCGCCGATTTGCTTCACGATTTCTCGGGGCCGACAAATCGCAGCGTGTAAATAGGCCTTAAGTATCCATGAACGATCGAATAGTTTACTGGGGAGCGAAATAAACTTTTTTGTGTTTTCAGAGAAATAGCACATTATTTATTATGCCATAAATCGATTCACAACCACTGAAAATATTTTATGGAGGAACAGATCTCAAATATAAATTGCAATATATGGAATTTTTAACAAGCCTCATTTGCCTTGTGCCCAGAATTCCATTGTCTCGTATCGTTCATGGTTTATGTTTTTTTTTTTCGAATAGCATTTCTGCAATTTGATGTATATACTTATATAAATACATTGTACTTTGCAAATAGTCACTAAAACCAACATAATTTCCGAATGTAAAGTCGCACTCAGGCCACGATGGCCCACACGGCCGGAGCTTAACCCAGTTTCTATAGCATGAAGCAACTAGGAATATTGCTACTCCCCCCTGGATGGGATGCTAGTCCATCGCAGGGTTACCCCCAGTATTTTATCGCCGGTACCCATTTATACACCTGGGTGGAGAGAGACAGTGTGGAGTAAAGTTTCTTGTCTAAGGAAACAACACGACGGCCGAGATCAGGCTTCGAACCACCGACCTTCAGGATGAAAGTCCGACGCGCTAACCACTAGACCACCGTGCCGCCCAATTTCCGAATGTAATAACGGTTAAATTCCATTCCATATTCAGCTATAGCTGATAGATAACACCATGCATAAAGAGACGGATCAAGATGGATCATAGAGGAGTGATGGTTCTCAAACACTTCGTACTGTAACACTCCCTGTACAAGTGAACAAATATATCTTACAATTGTAAATCCCGAAAGATGGTCGACTTGCCGTCCTAAATAAATATTGAAAAAAAAAAAAACAGTGTCCTCCGAATTGTTTGGGAAACCTATTACAGGATACTAAGTTTACTTTGTTATGTACTTGAATCCGGTCCTTGTGTCTTTAGAAAAATTCATCGGGTTCTCATGCGTTTTTTTTTTCGTTATAAAATTTGTAGTAATTAGGTGCATGAATCCTGGAAATCTTACAATGCTAAACGGAGATGTTTTCACGTCGGACCCTGAATACCTCTTTGGTGCCACATTGGCCTTTGAGTGCAATGAAGGATTTGAGCTAAAAGGGCCTGACACAATCAAATGCTTGGAATTTGGCTGGAGTTCTCGAAGGCAGCCATATTGCAAAGGTGAGTGCTTTCAAGAGACAAATGATATGTAACTTAATTTCTGTCGGACAAAATTAACCATTGTAGGATGGTTGACCTCAAACCAACATGTCTGGGTCACCCATCTGACCCATCACATCATCAAACGAACTTTCAAACAACATTGGGAGGTAAGCATTAAAAATAAGGAGCCAACAGAAATAGTGCTTCAGAGGAAGTGTTAATCCGCCCAAACAACTTTGCTTTTTTCATGCCAAACATCACCGTAATTCATAAAGATCATTATGACATAACTAGCAGAGCCGCGCAGTCAAATTCAGTATACGTAAGCGTGCTCAAAATCCCGATAGTGCACGCTGATAAATAGAAGTGCCATTCTTGACCGTGATTTCTTTTTTTAAAAATAAAGAATTTTGTATTTAAACTGCAGTAAAATAAAACTCGAGCTTTCAACAGAAAATTTGAAATAAAACCAATTCCTATTTTGCTTCATATTTCGCTTACCGCGAACAATCACTTCTGATATTGTTGTCAGTTTTTCGCGTCGGATTTGATGCAGAATTCCACCGGCTATGTTATAAAACAATTGGTTCATGCTGTTAGCTGTGAACCAATTGTTAATTGAAGACTAAACTACAGCCGCTACAATATTATACGTTATACTTAAACATCACGTGAGATAAATCGCTGTGGATATTCAGTTCCACATTCAGTGGTGTCAGATACTGTGGCATTCATGCACATATAAAAAAAAGATTTTACGTGGTTTTGCTCCTGATTACCTCGCTTCCAAATTAGTCAAGCGCTCAACAATCCATCAGTACAATACCAGGCAAAAGGAACTTGCCCCAGACTATCTTCAATGTCTCTTCACTCAACGTCACGTTCATGATTATAACTTAAGAAATCTTGAAGGAAAGCTTTCGCTGCCCAAGCCAAATACTAATTACCTAAAACGAAGTTTTTGCTACAGCGGGGCCTGTTTGTGGAACAACTTGCCCCAAGATTTAAAAAGCGTTTGTTCTATTGGGCAGTTTAAGCGGGGTATTAAGAAAGTATCTGAGATATCGGATTCCCACACGGCAATCATGTAAAGCAGTTGTACTAGTTTTAATTTTTAATTATTAACTTAACTGATGTTACATTACATTACATTAATATTACACTTAAAAGATCATCAACAACAACAGGTCCTTTGTTGACCATGCACGCTACATGTATAGCACCATAGAACAAGTTAAGCGATGAAGTTAGTAAGTACGAACTTTATTTAAGTGTCAATTTGTTTAGCCCATATGGACTAATTGGGGACACTATAATGATACCAAAATCAGTACAAGTAAAAGTAGTTTTAAACGTTCCGCCCGTAGATAATTGCGGGCCCATCTATAATTTATTCTATATTGGTAGCTTAATGTTTCTCGTTGCTTTATTTTAATTTCGGTTTATTGACTTTTCCAGAATAAAGAAAAAAACAATTTTTCAAACATAAATGTCAGTGACTTTTCTTTACCACATCACAATTCTCAAAGCTAGATTCCGAAGATAATTCCTAAAGTTTTATAGCTAGCTATTTTTCAATCCTTCTGAGTAAATGACATGAAAATAGTCTAATACATGGGCATTCACTAAGGAAATAAATAAGGAACGTCATTTTCTTTCCTCTGCCTTTACTCGATTTATATTTTTTTCAATTTTTGTTTTAATTCTTCAACATGGTGAGAATATTGTCATTGTCCATTTTTTTTTCTAGAGAAAGTTTGCCCAGATCCAGGAAGACCGGAAAATGGTGATCACTTTGGAAAATTCAAAATTGGTAGCACGGTGCGATTTTCTTGTAAGTTCGGTTTTGAACTGCATGGCTCGAGCGAAAGAAACTGCACGAAGACTATGGAATGGACTGGATCACTGGCAACCTGTCAGGACGGAAGTAAGTCAACAAAATAAAACCAGTGTTCTCCTTAACGAAAACAAAGAACTTCAAACATTGGCTTCTTAAAAGAGCTGTTAGAGGTCAACTTCTTCAATCGGAATATCTCCTGAAGATGTGTGAAGATTTTATCACATTTTAACCGTCAGAAGTACAAGCAAACTTTCACCCTCACTGTCGTTCAAGGAAAGGGGGTGGGGGAATGTTGCAATTCCCCACCCTCCTTGGGCTTTGCTGTGCTACAATATTTTGTAAATATTTTATATAGATTAGAGTATGGGGATGGACGTTTCAAACCTTGGCTATCTTGAATTATTAACGCCTGTTTGATGTGAGATTTCGGGCCATTTAAATGCGCATTCCTTTAATACCCTCTGAGTATATACTAAGCCGTTTTTTGAAATAATGTTCATTTACACTGTCTTCATCAAATTTGTTTCTTCCAGGCACAGACTGTCCGGTCCTTGGTACTCCTATCAGCGGGCGGAAATATGGCAGCAAATACAACCGTGAAGACATTGTGCGATTTGAGTGCAACCGTGGTTTTGTACTGAAGGGTTCAGCCGTGAGACAGTGTATGGAAAATGGAACGTGGACTGGCACAGAAGCAATATGTAGAGGTAAATTAAATTAACGTATGCCTTGCAAGTGGTGAGAAAAATATAGTCTTGATTGATTTGTAATCGCTTATCGTAGAAAAAGGATTTTTAATGCCTCTTTCACTCCACTGATAAAAACTTAAAAGGGTACAAGAACGTACACTCAGAGCCTCCTAGCCGCGCGAGGCAGTGATACGTTTTGGCCAGTGCAGTACGCTTTGGCTAGAAAAACACAAACAAACATATTCATAACTTTAATGTTTTACTTAGGTTTTTATTTTTCTTAAACTATTTTTCAATTTTAAACTTCTTATCGATATTTAATTTCTATAGTTTACTACTACTACTTAGCACCTTTTTATTCTTATTCCTATTTAAATCCAGTTGATAATAATAATAATTGCTATAAAAGATGTGATAATTGTTCATCGTGGTTTGTAAGCTAGATGAATGTTTATTCATTTGCCTCACAATGGAACCACTTTGAAGTGTTGATCGCGACGTTTCGACTGCTATTACTGTTTCCATTGTTTACATGTCGCTTTATGTAGAACGTCAGTTCACTGCTGTTGGTGCATTTCCATCCTCATTATTATTCCGTCTAGTTGTTGTTGTTCCCTCCCAGGTCCGATTTGTTAACGATCGGCTGTTGCAATCAACACCTCAAAGTGACTCAGGCCCCGTCCACACGTATCCGGATATTTTTGAATCCGCAACTTTTTTGTTGCGGATTAGAAAATATTCGCGTCCACACGTAGCGTATTCGAATCGTATTTGCCCGTCCACACGTATCCGGATTCGCTCTAGCAGCCAGGGCTTCTCTTTAAATGTTGTCAGAAAAGCATACGCAAAGGCCAAGTTCAAATCAAAGTTCAACTGTAAACACGTTATTAGACTAGAAATAAGTCCATGTAGAAATGAAGCGATAACATTTCGGTCAGCCATGTTGAATATTCGCGCGGTTAAAGACTGAATCTGATACTGTTATGTCAGCGTATTCAAAAATATCCGGATTCGACCGTCCACACGATGCCGTACTCGTAGCGTATTCAAAAATTTCCACTCTGGAGAGCGAATTCAAAAAGTTGCGGATTCGTGAGTCGAATTCGCCGGATACGTGTGGACGGAAGGCCAATCCGCAACAAAAAAGTTGCGGATTCAAAAATATCCGGATACGTGTGGACGGGGCCAAACTCAACTCGATATCTCACGAGTGAGCGCAGCCATATATTATTTTATTTATTATATGAACGACTCTAACTGCGAAGTTTAAAGCAATTTTCAGAAGATTTCCGAAAATTATCCGAATACTGTCCGGAGGTTGTAAGTCATTTCCGAAAATTTCCAAAGATTGCCATATATTTCCGAAGATTTCCGAGGAAGACCGAAAAATATTTCGATTGTAGACCAACACTTTTTAGCTCGTTTGACATTTAATAAGGGCAAACATGGTAGCAAACGTTAAGGAATTGATATCTTCACTTTTCACAGTGAAGATAAAATTGATATCTTCACTCTTCACAATGAAGAAAAAATTGATATCATCACTCTTCGCAGTGAAGATAAAATTGATATCTTTACTCTTCACAATGGAGATAACATTGATATCTTCACACGTGTCAAAATATGATTTTTCCGCGGTGGGAGAAATCCTTGTATTTCATTGAAGTTTATATAGTAGACATTTGATCATGATCTTTTGGTTTCCGGCGGAACACACGACCATTAAGCCACAATACCAGATAGGAGCTTGGTAATCGGTTCGAATGCCCGTCCAGGCCTAAATTATTTTTGCAGGCTTTTATTTCAATTCCTTCAGTTGCTGCATAACTGTGATGATTTCCCACGGCTCATGTGAATTTATTTCGTTACGACCGTTGAAAAGTAAAAGTGGTATAACAGCTAGAACAACGAGAACTAACCCGCTATTACTTTATTTAAGTTATCCTTCCTTGTCTTTTCTTGGCATTTGCAAATCAGCTATTGTTTCACATGCAGATGGATTATTAGAAGCAAGTTCTCAGGACGTTAACACGACTGCTATCAAACTGCGAAAAAACGTGATTGATACTTTGTTGGAATACGCTTGTAATCACGAAAACGGGACCGGGTGCGAAAAAAACAGTGCTACAGTTATCGACTCTCGAGGAAGAGCCATCAACTTGGACGATAGCGGTGGACTCGATCTAGTATTTGTACTTGACGCTTCAAGTAGTGTGAAGGAAGATGGATTCAAATTAGGTATGGCATTCGTGAAAAAGCTTGTTAATACGATTGGAACAAGTAAAAGGTATGTGGATTTGAGCTTTGTTAGCTGTTATTGGTTGCAGTGTTATTGAGGAAGGTGGTTGTCAAGCAGCTAATTTAATCTAATCTGACCCACCCAGACCATGGACCGAGTTAACCCTTTTCAGACAATGGAAGGGGGGGGGGGGGGGGGATGCGCGCTTACTTGTAACGTGTACAACCTTATAATCATTTGACATTTACCAACTAAATTTCGTGACTTCTGAGAGTCTGGAGAAATTTTGATGTGACAGAATTTTGTGTATGACTTTAATGCATGCGGACACGCGGTTGCCCAAATTTTGAATACTTTGCTTCAATTTAGGTTTAAACGGAAACTTTTAAGTTGTAAATTTTACAACTTAAGACCATTTTAGCATTTTTCTTTTGATTTTGATTAACTTTGATCGTCCTCAATTTTGGCGTTTTTCTTACATGGATGTTACATGGTAGAAACGATTATCCAGGAAGGTGACCATTCGGAATGATGACGCAGTTTCCGCGTCATACTGGTGTGATTACCTCACATGACCTACTGTAACTGTAACTGTAACTGTAACTGTAACTGTAACTGTAACTGTAACTGTAACTGTAACTGTAACTGTAACTGTAACTGTAACTGTAACTGTAACTGTAACTGTAACTGTAACTGTAAATCTTTATTTAAACACGGTAAAATCATCAGGAACCTAACCTAGCTAACCTAACTAGCCTAAACAAATTACAAAGCTAACTACAATTAATCTAATAACCTGTTTTTCATGAATGCCGTGTGTAGTTTAAATTAAAAATTCAGATAAGCTGAACGTTTAAATTGACTTAGAGATTTCATTTCTCTCATATCACAGGGTAGGCTGTTACAGAGAACTGTTCCGCTATAACTAAAGCTATTTTTCATGTAATTAGCTCGTGGGAACGGGACAACTAGTTTGTTATCAGAATCCCTCAGGGAATAGCGCATTTCATTTCGTATAACAAATTTAGAGGACAGGTATTCAGGAACAAGACCATTTAAACACTTGTAAACCATTATGATTTTCTGTAGTTGAAACTGTGTGCTCAAATCTTTCCAATCGAGTTGTCTAATTAGGCTACTAATTAGACAACTCGATTAGGCTACACTATTTTAGACAGTTTTTGACGTAGTATAAACCCTCCAGGCCGGTTATTTAAACGAAGTCTAACTTAGACCGCGATTTAAGACAATTAACGAACCTCCACATCTGTTTACTAGTAGATCTGGCACATCTACCAACTGTGGAACGAATCGAGAATTTACGCGGTCATTGCAGCCACATACATGTAGTTTTGAACTACATGTATTGTCCACCAATAGCCTGGAGCTAAATACTCTGATCTGCTTCTCACAAAGCGACAACCATACGAACATGGAAACTTTGACAAGATGAGCGCAACTAGTTTGCGACTCACCTGACAGCTTAACTGAAAAAAAAAAAAAAAAACAAGTACATTGACAACGTTTTCATTAAGAACAACTACAACCACAACGAACGCAAAACCTGCCACCACAGTGACAATACCCTACATCAAGGGCACTTTCTGAGACTATTGCACGGATCTTACAACATACGTGTTGCTCACAAACTGATTGCTACTTTACGACAACTTCTTACAAATGTTGAAGACAAGGACGAAACTATAACGACAGACAAGGAGCAGTGACAAGATCAAATGCTGCGACTGCCAGATCTCTTCCGTTGGTGATGTCAACAATCAAATCGCTGAACACCATTTACAAACGAATCCCAGAATTGACTGGGACTGTGCTGAATGCGTTACTTACATTACGGATTGCTATAAACGACTCACTGTATAAAGTCGGTTTACTAACTTAGAACAGACCCCACTGAACCGATGCCAACACCTTCTTGCGAATTACAAACGACTTGTCAACAGAACACAGAACAGACAAACAACACTAACACGAATCGAAACGCACCTATCACTGACTTGAGTATCAATAGCCAATAACATCATGGCTAAACTGACCAACGACAGCAACAACCAGACGTATATACCATCAACTGACGATTCACAATTCACATGACTCTGAAGATGACTTCCGCTCAGGTTGTCGAAACGTCAGTCAATGTCAACAACAGTTCTTTTCGAGAACTACACTCACCCGGACGATCACACTCGACAGACTTCTGATACTCCTGGGTTCAAACCATTTACAAAGTTACTTACTTCAACACTTCTCAGTCTGACAGTCTACACACTAAATAGACTTATTTTACAATTTACAATGTAGAAAGTGACCTTGAAATATGGATTAATTTTGCACATGGCTCGCCTTCGTGTGTTCTCTCAGATGATTTGTTGAATAACACCGCCAATTACAACTGCGTTAAAAGCTGGGGGCGGCTTTAATTAATTGACCAGAGAAGAGTGTGGGGATTATAACATTTAATATTCCCTTAGGGCAATATAACAGTATGGTCAGGTCGTTATGTGTGTAATTATCTGCTAAAGGGAAAGTCAAAATAAGTAGTCGTCAGTTATGGAAATAGGATGGTTTATATATATATATATATATATATATATATATATATATATATATATATATATATATATATATATATATATAGAAAGGTTTAGCCTAACAGCGAAGCTCTCTGAACAGAAATGATGATGATAAGCTTCACTTAGGTGAAATGTCGGAAGCACAAGAAAATTTAGAATCATGTAGAATTCAGATTGACGACCGGGCTATTTTTCAATTTTAGCAATTCTCAAACAGTGGTACTCGACCGTCTGCACAGTACATTTAGACTGCACAAAAGCTCACAAAAACAACTTTTTCTCGGTCTAGAATAACTAGTGTGACTATATTTCCGAATAAAATACACCTGTTGCGTATTGACCGACCGACGCGCCCGCGAGGTAACCCTGCGCCAGTTCGCGCCCGCGAAACATTCCGCTAGCCATGACCATGAAAAATGACGGGTATAGGTTCTATGAGTATGGAGCTCCGCTTATAATAATAATGATAATAATAATAATAATAATAAAATTGTAAATAGTTATTTTAATTGTTAATGAACATCTTGTTCTATTTTTTATAATAATAATAATAATAATTATTATTATTATTCATAGCCATTCTCGGCCATTCTCGGAACTGCGCACTTGCACTTGCGAACTGCGCACTTGTTGAGGAAAGTGTTGTGTCTCTAAGCTACGGGAGTGGCTGAGACACAATAAACATTACCCAGTAGAACATACGGCAACTGGAGAGAATCGAATAATAATAATAATAAAAATATCTTAATTACAAAAGATAAAAATAGAAATAATTGATAATAAAAATTCAAAATTCTATAAAATCACAATAATAATAATAATAATAATAATAATAATAATAATAATAATAATAGGACCCTAGACACCTAAGGCTGTAGGAAATGACTTGATCATCTAGGGATATATGACCACCGATACAACTAGCGGTGTGAGATATGAACGATAATAATAATAAAATCATCCGCGTGACAACGTCGCCCATATGGAAAATAAGGCGTTGATGTTTTAGGCACCTAGTATATATGTGATTAAATAATGTATACCCTCGTTGTCTCCAAATAACTCTTACATCTTAAACTTCACTTCATAACTTCATAACCATTCTCAGGAAGGACGGAACCCGAATAGCACTTGTGACGTTTGGAACCGAAGCAAAGATTGAGTTCAATTTGGGAGATGTTGAGACGATTGAAAAAGCCATTGAAGCTATTGACAAAGTAACATACTTAGGAGGAGCTACTGCCTCTACTCTTGCTTTGGAAAAAGTCATGGATGTAGTCGAACCGTTTGCCCGAGATGATAGCAAGCGAGTGATGATGTTTATTACAGACGGAAGGTCCAACATCGGCGGCCCCCCTAAAAAAGCAGCGACCTATCTTCGCGAGAAGAAGGGCTTTGAAATTTATTCAATTGGTAAGATGTTGCATGCATGTAACATGATGATATTATTTTTTCGCTGAAAACGATTCCACCTCACTTGCATGATACAACATAACTTGTAAAATAAAACAAAATAATAAGTAGAAAATGAAATCAATCCTGCCAAATTGCAATATAATTTGTTCATTTGATAACAACGCTTATACATTGCCAAGAAAATAAATCTGACTTGTCTTGAAAAGAACTGCGAGGTAGAAACATAAAAATAATTGGGCATATTTTTGTGGAGCGTGGAGCTAGTGAGGCACAATTTTTTTAGGTTGTCTATAATTCGTCAGAAATCACTCTCTCCCAATAACAAACATGACGTTGTCATTTGTATTTTTAAAGGAATCGGAAAACGGTCGAAAGAACGGGAAAGAGAGCTTATGGACATTGCTTCATCTGTAAAAAGGGACACTCACGTTATTTGGGTTACTGGTTATGACATTCTCAAGGAAGCCATAGATAAAGCAGCGCATACAAAGATTAGTAAGTTTTATTTCAAAATTAGCAAATCTTATTATTAATTAATTGTTGCAGAAATTTAGTATAATTCCAGGTAATTATGACTTCTACGATAAGCAGATATTTGAATTAACCCTATTCAGACTTGGGGGGGGGGGGGGGGGGGGGGGGCTTTCGAACCTTCCCTCGAGTAAAATTGTGATAACTCTTCACTGAAATAGCTATGAAATTTTCTGACTTTTCCTAGAATTTATCCAGGGACATTTTGGTATCCATAACATGTCAGTGTGATTAATCATGTTGCCATGGCAACCGGTTTTTGACACATCGGTTTTCAAAATATTAAAATATGGTGAATTTTTTTATTTTAAGATCCTGTTCTTTGACTTATAGTGCAAGTTATAGTGCATTTTCTTGTTAAAATAGTTTTTGCTTGGGACTAGTTCTTGAAAGACATCAAAAATTTTTAACATCAAATATTTGGGGGGAGGGGTAGGTAAATTTTTGCTCTCTTTTACTTATAGACAAACATTTTGTACTATTTATTAAATAACGCTTCTAAGTTCATTGTTTGGATAATATACATTAGTTTGATACGTGTTTTATACATTCTGATCCTTTTCTCTTTTAGATATTTATTAAATTTTAATTTAAACAAAAAAAAAAAAGAAAATCCAAGATGGCGGATCCAAGATGGCGGACAATAATTTCAAAATTATAGTTTTATCGCTTTTTATTGCTTTTTCTCGCTTTACAAGTGTGTCCTTGTTTGTATTCATTATGTTTTAATATTAAAGAGATGATTTTACAGTTATATTTGATATTTTAAGTATCTGGATGGAAAAATATCAAAGAAACGTCGGAAAATGACGTCATTGTGACGTCATAATTGGGTGTGGCAGGTCAAAACTGGGTGTGAGGTTTCCTTGTATGGAGGTGAACATTGTGTGAAAATTTCATGGTCCTAGCCTTACTGGTTCCAGAGATATAGAGGGGGGTCCGAGGAGGCCCCCCCCCCCCCCAGTCACAGATTGCCTAAAAAAGCCCAGTCTGAATAGGGTTAAAATACGGTATGCTGTCTTCTCTCGAGTTTCGAAGGACAAAAAATAAAAAGTATTCATAATTTTATTGCCCCTAAAATTATGGAAAATTTGTGACATTTCAGCTTTTATAACATTATAGTTCATTGTTATGATTTTGTTTCATTTTCTTGGCGTTACTGTAGGGATCAGTCTGCCGTCAAAACTGATTTACCGAAATACTGATTTACTGATCCATGTCTGTAAACGATCCCGGTACTTCTCATCGGTTTTTTGACTTCGGTCTTACTAATTGGTATGTATATGGCATCACTATCAAAATGTAATAACCTAATCTTGTATAGGACACGATGAACCTTCTATTTAAGTTATCACGATGATAAAAATAATATCGTAACACAAAAACATCCCAACAGATGTCTCCAACCAATCCCCAATCCCCACCGTCCTTGTATCACGGTATGTGTATATTTTAATATAGCCAGATTTATTTCCACCTGCGCCTTGGCCTGTCCCGATTGTGCCACTAAATTGCTCCTAAAATTTGAAAAGTTGCTTAACTTTGCTTGTAAAAAAAACGCAAATATAGTTCAAAAAGTGGCTAAAAAGTTGCCGTACCCAGTCGGGATGGGCCTTAACTTGTATCCGACTACGTTTTAACTTTTTGCTTGTTTCCTTTTCTGTTCTTCCTATTTAAGACTACTCTTCTTGTGGTGAGAGTCCAGCCGACTTTAGGGCTCGGATCGTTGGCGGCAAAGACTCAGAAAAGGGATGGTGGCCTTGGCAAGTTGGCTTGTACATTGTCAACACAAATGGTAATAACATAAACAATAACATTTATTTTCCTTGCTACGAAAAATGGATGGGTATATCAATTTTCCAGGACGTTGTCTGTTCCGAGAAGTGCCATTTTTTGTCGAAAGACATCCTTAAGGATAACGGATAACTGTGAGCTTTGAGGAACAATACATATATCAATACAAATATAAATACATATTTATAAAGCCAAATTTAGGCTATTTCACTGTTTGTGAAACTTACGAAATTGAACGTTTGTAGCTTTCTCTTTTCGCTAAGCTGGATTAAATATCAACGTTTACTATTTTAACTTAAGAAAAAGAAAGCGATATTTTTGGTAACTGTCAAGTTTCAAAATTACACCTTTGTTTATAGAAACTCGCAAAAAGCGACCATGTATATAGTAACCGACATCACTGTATTGTCAAAGATGTTGTGACCTCCTCAATTTCAACAGCATTTTATTTTCATTTTGAAGTATTTTGGGGGGAAATATAAAATAGGCACTTTGTGTTCAGTAGTCTTAAAATGTTTCCACTTGAAAAAATGATGGTACTCTCATATAGGTATACATACCATGAAACCATGAAAAATCATAAACCATGAAAAATCATAATCAGATCTATAATATTATCTACGTAACCCTTTTCTAAGCTTGGAACGATGATAAAAAATGAAAGTAAGCAAGGCTGATTCTTCGTAGAACATTTAACGCAACAACGACATGATAGAGCCCAAACTGAAAGCCAAAATGCAGCTGCGAAACAGCTGTCCACGGTTGCATTTTGGCTTTCAGTTTGGGCTCTATCATGTCGTTGTCGCGTTAAATGTTCTACGTAGTATCAGCCTTGCTCTATACTTTGATTTTATCTCTATTTTTGGCTGACTAGATCTTCTCCAGATCTTACGTACACCAGCAGCATTTTCTTTCGCGGTCCTTTGCTTCTTATTCTATTAACCCTTTTCCGACGGGTGGGGTCATTTTCGTCCCATATGGAACGATGCAGATAATTCCTTTCTCAACCCTTGGCATTTCGAACACCAAAATGTTTCTCTTTCCTGTCCTTTACATTTCCAATACTTTTCTTAGTATCCTTTCTGATCCCAGCAATGCAGATTTCTGGATTAGGGTAATTGATGTGTCTACTCCTATATCCTTTAAGTTGCCCTTCAATCGCAATGGCACTGTTCCTAATGCCCCCACTACAATTGGTACAACTTTTGTTTTCACTTCCCATATTCTTCTTAATTCTCTGGAAAGATTTTGGTACTTTTCAATCTTCTCGTCCTCCTTTTCTTTTACTCCACTGTCTTCTGGGATTGCCACATCTATTATTTGACAGCGTTTCTCGCTTTTGTCAACGAGCACTAAATCTTGTCTCCTAGCCTCGATGTTATGGTCTGTCCGTATACTGAAGTCCCAAAGGAGTTTGTAGTTCTCATTTTCCAGAATGCTCTCAGGGACGTGATTGTACCATTTATCATTCCGGTCGAATCCGCATTTTCCTGACAGATCCCAGTGGATTGCCCTGGCCACCTTGTCATGTCTTTTCTTGTATTCTTTCTGAGCCAATTTTGAGCAACCACTGAGGATGTGGCTTACAGTTTCATTTTTGTCCCGGCACATTCTACATTTAGAATCTGTCTGGGATATTATTATTATTATTATTATTATTATTATTATTATTATTATTATTATTATTCCATAGCAAATTGACTCAGCAATATTGCTGGAGATGACACTGGCCCTGGTCAAGTGGCAACAAGCCACTTTAGATCCCAAGGACTCTTCGGAGGATTCTTGCAGTCCCTAACAAAACCGTCTTTTGGATAGTTACTGATCTAATCCGCACACCAATCTGTTCCAGGTTGCCTCCCAATCTTCTGGGGATGGTTCCCAATACTCCAATAACAACTGGGACTACTTTCATTATTATTATTATTATTATTATTATTATTATTATTATTATTATTATTATTATTATTATTATTATTATTATAATAATATTATATAAATTTTATTTTTATTGAAATTTTTTTTAGTAACACTTTTACGATATTTTATGGATTGTAATTATGAATATTTTTAGCATTCTAGTAGATTAATAATTATTATATATTATTATATTATTATATAAATGAACTTTTATAGCTTTTTCCTGCAAGTGTACATAAAATTGATGTTAAGGCTTAATCGATTTTTAAGAAATTTGTTAATAAAGTATTGCTTTGGTTGTTAAAAAATTAAAAAAAAAATATTATTGTTATTATTATCCAAGTGAGTCTTTTTAAGAAATGAAACATGAACGAAAATAGCATCTTAACTCGGAAAAATTTCCGAGTTCCAGATGGGATTCGAACCCACGACCCACCGTGATCTAGTCGGATGCTCTACCACAGAGCTACAAGAACTCTGTGGTTAGCAATGGTGAAATGTGGACTTTGACAGGAACCGCATCGCGCGGTCACACAGCCAAATAACTTAACAACTATGACTCATAACTGCATCGCGCAGTCACATTAAGGTTGCGAGGGATACCTGGCATGAATAAATTCATAAGGCAAAATTTTGGCAGGGGTGTCACTTTGAAAAACGTTATATCGTGAAGGTTTGAAAGCCGATTTCGCTAAAATTTAACAGAGATATTGGCGAATAATGGAAGTGCGTAAGGATTGTTTTTTATTGAAGGGATCGCGCTTTGCGGCAACGCTGTAAGTCACTAAAGTTATCTTTTCTTAAAACGTGGTTTTGTGTCCAAGTTTGCTCCTCGAGAAGAACACAAAGCAAGTTGATTTTCCCCACTCACTGATCCGTTAAAACGTCTATTGTGTCATATCTAACTCCGATTTTTTGATTTCAACTTTAATTAAAAGTTATTAGCTTTTAAAGGAATAAAATTGTCCACGTTAGAATTTGAAGCATCATATCTTCCCTTTGAAAGCCTATTTAAAAATTTTGAGTCAGATATGACAATCTACAATACACCTAGTTTACCTCCTTGCAGTGTCATCTCATGAAATTCTCTATCCGCGCTGAATTCTTGGACACAAAATTGCTTGTTTTTACGCATCCGAAGGCTTCCGGAGCAAACACGAATGCAAAAAAATATAAATTTATGGTAATTTTGCTAATTTTAATCCACCGGCTATTGTCAACACTTCATGCGGAAAGAACGATGCGTTAAAAAATAGTGTATTTTACCAGACAGCGCTTTGCACGTGCAATTATTGATGCAGAAACATTACAGAGCCTGTTCGTGAATATTTCGCGCATTTTCGGTATCAGCCGTCGCACTTCGTGCACACTCTTTTCATAAATGCATACTGATGAGCGGAACCTGTCCCCCGCGACCTTAAGGCATATCGAGAATGCAACCAACCAACCTCCAAGTGAGTCTTTTTAACAAATGAAACATGAACGAAAATAGCATCTTAACTCGGAAAAAATTTCCGAGTTCCAGATGGGATTCAAACTATTACTATTATTATTTTTTCAAACATAATAAATACCATTTTCTATTTTATTTTTGTGCCTATTTAAAAAGGTGATACGCTTACAATAAGAAAATAGTTTACATTTGCATAAAAAAATCAATTTAACCTTGGATGTACACGCAAACTAATAACCCCACAGTGGTACAGGGGGAGGGGGTTGTTGCAACCCCCCACCCCCTTGGGTTTTTGCGATGTTGCAATATTTCTGAAATATTTTACATCTAATAAATACCCCGCGATGTACTCTACAAGATAAGGTAAATATTATGGGTTGTGGCGCTGCTGGATAAATGCGGAAATTGCAAATATTATTTGCTAGAGTTGCAAAATAACACACAATTAAACGTTTCACTGAAAAAAGGTGAAAAACACGCATTTATATTCAAAAATTGGTTGACTCCATGTTACTTATGACGTGATATCTCGTTACCATAGCAACTGGTTGTCCCCAATCTTTACCAAAATGTGTCAAGGATAAACGAACAGCTACTGAAAACGGCATGTGCTAATCTTAACCCTCGGACGTACACGTAAACTTATTCTTGGCTTTCACTTACGTCATATCAAAATTCAGAAGCATTAAAAAATAGATTTCGAATCCAAAATGTTTATGGAATTGTAGAGAGTCTAAAACTACACATCTTGGCCAAATTTTGAAGCGTAAAAGCATTTCGTTCAAGAGTTATAGGCGAACGAGTATTAGATATTTTTAGTAAGAAATGTATGGAGCGGCCATCTTTGTGCCCCACTCAGAGGCACAAAGATGGCGGCCAAAAATTCAGTCTTAATTACACAAAAAATCACATCCAAAAATATTGTATTTGCTATAAGCTCAATCAACTCGGCTTATAAGCACTTATAATGCAAACAATAACTTTCAGCCGATTCAATTTTGTTTATTTTCGCGGCTTATCTGAAATAGCGTGACGCATTGCGTGATACATTTAAAACCTTTGTTAATCGGAAGTAAAACATCGTTAAAACCTGAAACTTTTTGTGAAAGATTATAACACTTGTATCCACATACCATGTTAGAAACAGCTTTGTAGGACGTTTTCTTTAGATTTTGTAATTTTTATGACGTCATGTGAAAACCAAGAATACCCCCACCGTGGTACAAGGAGGGGGGGCTGTTCCAACCATCCCCCCCCCCCTTGGGCTTTTGCGATGTTGCAATATTTCGGAAATATTTTACATCTAATAGATAGCCCGTGATGTGCTCTACAAGATGGAGTAAATATTATGGGTTGTGACGCTGCTGGGGGTCCGTGACGTCATCCAAAATGGCCGCCAAGACGGCCGCCATCTTGGATTTTACTAAAAATTCAAATTTATCGAGAAAAAGTGGAAATTGCAAATATTGTTTGCTAGAGTTGCAAAATAACATACAATTAAACATTTTGATGCTTTTGGTAGCATTTTATATGTTTTTTTCTCTGAAAAAAAAGTGAAAAACACGCATTTTTATTCAAAAATGGCTTGACCACATGTTACCATAGCAACCGGTTGTCACCAAACTTTGCCAAAATGTGTCTTAAAGATGAATGAACAGCTACTGAAAACGGCATGTGCTAGTGGTAAATGGTCTTGAAAATAGCGGAGAAAAACCTTAAGAGGAGGGGGGGGGGGTGACATATTGGTACGAAAAGTAGCAGTGAGAGTAAGTTTTTTTCATCAGTCGCCGTTTTTAATCTGTCATATGATCTAGTTTTGTTATCCTAAAGACGGTCTTTTCTTCTTCTTCTAGGGAAACTTCGGCTAATATGTGGTGGTGCCTTGATCTCTCCTCAGTGGGTACTGACTGCGGCACATTGTTTTAGAGATAAACTTCCGAAATTCGCAGAAAAGATGAGAGTGCCTGAAAATACTGCTAAAGGGTATGTACTAAAGTAAAAGAACACTTTCTAAATCTCACGCAAATGTGCAATTTATGAAAAAATGAAAGGTTCGTATGAGCCAACTCGTGATAAGAAGAAATAAATAAACTCTTAAGTCAATGTTTATCTTCATAGAAAAATTAGCTAACTTTTTGTAATTTTATTGTATTTTATTGTAATTATATTGCATTTTTATTGTATTTTTATCATAATCCAGTTGTAATTTTTATCATGTTTGAAATTGTAATGTATTGTAATTTAGTAATTATCACCGAAATGCCCCTTTGGGGAGTGTTAATAAAATTTGTATTGTATTGTATTGTATTGTATTGTATTCGTCACCCAAAAATGCAAAACTATTCATGGTTTATAGGGGTATACAACTGAGGAATACTTTTAGCGGCGTCACGTACCTCCACCATGGGCTATAGGAAAAATGCATTTCGACTAACCGAAAGTTTAATTTATCTGAAATAAACGTAAACTACTCACATTTCAGCAGTTCTGTGTCTTTTCTGATCGTTTCTAAAGCTTGGAAAACGCTGCGTTCAATTCATAAATAGGGAAGAGTCTAGATTCCCTAGCTCAGAAGGAGGTCGGACACATTATTGAGACTTATATAACGGAGTAATTGGTTAGCTTTCAGTTGAGGTTAGGGTTAGCAGTTTATATGGTTAAATTTAGGCCTAAGAAACCCGAGAAGCTAGGCGGCACAGTGGTACGGTAGGCTATGTAAGCCTAAGCCTAGCTGAGGATTTTAGATTTCCTTTTTTACACTTAAAAATTTATTGAAAATAAAATTCTAAGTGTCGACATTACGTTATATAATTCTCAATAAGTGTCCGACCTCCTTCTGAGGTATAGAAGGTAGACTCTACCCATAAAGAGCGCCAGTATTCGTTAAGTCTTGGTAACCAAGCGGTTTTTTTTTTCGGTGGGAAAAGGTTGGTTCGGCCGTTGCTAGGAGATATGGGCTATTGGCCAATCGCTGTATCGAAAAGACAGTGGCAATTGTTATTGAAAATCGTCTTCAGCTGGTAAGAGCAAAAAGCCATGTCCAGTCCCCTGCTGGTAATGCTAGTTATAAAACAAAAAGACGGCTCTCCCCGCTGGGATAATTGTGACGAAAGTGTCACCGGAAGATGTTTCTTTCCGATTTTAAACACAGGAAACCCAAGCGTAATGTTTGCATATTAATGATACTTGAAAATATAAGACATTGTATGGAATTTCGAATTCAACGTTTTAAGCAATATATAAAATCAAAATTGCTGAATAAAATTGTTGAAACATTTATTGGTGTTGTGTTCTATCTTTATACGCTATTTGAACGATGTTTAGTCCATTTATCTTACCTTGTATAATACACCTTTTGCTGTTCATTACGAGAAAATGCGCATTCATTTGCTTGAAATGGCGACCAATAGCGCTAAGATATATTCTTTAGCGCCAAAAAACGAACATTTGCGCGTAACTCATATTCAATAACGATTTTTGCATTTTAATCAACATTCAATTACATTTTTGGGCATTCTTTTGCGTCATTCGGCATACAAAAGAGAAAAATATACTTTCATTTGCGCTAACATTCCAGTCGTTAACACCATCTTGAAAGTCAATTGAGACAATCGACAAACATTGAAGTGCAAAAACATTTATTAACATTTTTATCACACTGTTTGAAATTCAATAGCATTCCTGGACCGCGTTAGTGCGGATGAGACAAATATTAATGCGCTTGTACAAACAATTGAGCGTTCTTTACATTCAATATACAAAAATATATTTTCAATTGAACAGTACAATTTAAAGAGTTTTTAAACAGTGTGATAAAAATGTTAATAAATGTTTTTGCACTTCAATGTTTGTTTTTAAAATAAGAGCAAATTATCCAACTTCTCCATGAGTAATAGCATTTTCTATTTTTTTCGTGCAGATCCTGTTTGTTTATTATGGAAATTTTAAATGCCCTAATAAACAAATAAGCAAGAACTAAAAGCAACCACGAACGCGACGACAGCAAGTGGCACAAAACAATAGGTTTACTGAGCGAAAACAATGCCTCTGCACGTGCGTTTTACAATTTGGTACATTTTCTTGCCGTTACCTGCAAAACAACAACGTCAAATGATATCAAAATTATAGGTTTTGTGAAGAACGTTAACATACGACGGTTAATTTTCCTTCCTCTATTTGAAGTTAAAAGCCCTCCGTACAAATTCAGCTCCTAGACAATCCATTCACATAACATTATACAAACTAAACAAATTGGAATAATTCATTGGAACCCAGTTTAAAATAGCGCGAATTCTTTTTTTAAGTGAAGTTTTCCTTGGCGCCGCCGTAATCGTTGCTTAAACGCCCTAAAATATTTTTTTTTTTGGAAAATTAAAACCTTCTCTTCGCACAGAAACCCCCCGAACAACTTGTTTTCTAGGTTTCTCGCGCAAACTTGGTTCCAATTTAGTTCCAATACAGTCCTCCAGAGCTGTCCACCTTTTGCTTACATACATGTATACACGTATGGGGATGGGCACAGATGTGTCTTTCGAGCTTAGGGTCGCGGGGAACAGGTTCCGCTCATCAGTATGCATTTATGAAAAGAGTATGCACGAAGTACGACGGCTGATACCGAAAATGCGCGAAATATTCACGAACAGGCCCTGTAATGTTTCTGCATCAATAATTGCACGTGCAAAGTGCTCTCTGGTAAAATACACTAACTTTAAACGCATTGTTCTTTCTGCATGAAGTGTTGACAATAGTCAGTGGATTAACATTAGCAAAATTACCATAAATATATATTTTTTGCATTCGTGTTTGCTCGGGAAGCCTTCGGAAGCGTAAAAACAAGCAATTTTGTGTCCAAGAATTCAGCGCGGATAGAGAATTTCATGAGTTGACACTGCAGGTAGGTAATTACTAGGTGTATCGTAGATTGTCATATCCGACTCAAAATTTTTAAATAGGCTTTCAAAGGGAAGATAAGGTTTCGTATCTTTGGAAGAAAAAATGCGTGGACTATTAGATAAAAAAGGGGGAAAAAAAGAAAAAAGGGAAGAAAAGAAAAGCAAAGAGAAAAGTTATTGATCTCATGATTAGACAGAAGAGACGAGAAATTTTCGCGTTGTGTCCAGTGTTTCTTGACGAAGCTGACATAACATAACATAACATCCAACCTTTATTTTAACACGATAGGAATTAAAGCTAAAAAGCTTGTGGGGTCGTCTATACTACTAAACCAATATATGCTAATTGCACTATGTAGTACATAAAAAAATTAATAAGTACGGAACTAAGAACAAAGTATTAATCTAAGACCTTAAAATAATAATTTTAATTTCTAAAAATACACGTAGTCACTCTATCTATATCGAGATGTAGAGGCAGTTGAACTTTCGAAGAGAAAGTTGTTAAAATATCCTTCGGTAGTAAGTAGTAAGAATGGTTCAAACTGAGTTTCAACTGAGTTTCAACCGCTGACACGGAGTGAATGAAGGCGCTTATTTTTTGGAAAATGCCTTATAGTAAACACACTGGAATATGATAAAAACATAATACTTCCTTAGAAAAGTTTCTGATCTTTGTTTTAAGCGGATTGAAGGTAAACAATGTCGTCATTACGGCTTTAGGAACTAAACGAGTAAGTCTGTAAACAACAGCGATCGATTCAGTACTTCGTACTTCGATGTTTGAAAATTTCATGCTGATGCAAGGGACTAAAAGCCACATCAGGTAACGCTATTTTAAACGTTTATTGGCCATTTATAGGTTGCGCATGAGACTGGGTCGGTTTCGTTTCGAATTGCACTGTGGGGCTGCTTTGGGGACGCAATTAAAACATGGCGTCTGCTCAGGATGTAAACTGAAGCTGTGATCTTGTCAAAAATGGGAGAGTTTAGCTGTTGTGTATCTGGATGCAGCAAAAACTGGAGAAATTCACCAAATTTGAACTTTTACACTTTACCAAGTGATCTGAAAGTAAATCAAAGTGCCTTTGGGCTATCTCCTGTTAGTTTTGCCCATGCCCATCATGCAGTGCTGCCATGTTATGTTTTTAAAGTGTCTTTTAAAGTGTAAAGTGTTTTTTTAAGTGTTTCTGGAGCAACTCGTCTGGATCAGTCTACCTGGTTTACTCTCAAAATATCTAACAAGAGCCTCAATCAAACAACATGTTACTGTTTCAGTTTTTCCCCAAACATGCACCACCACTTATAAAATAATGGCATTCTCGTCATTTTTAACAGAGTGTAACACATGTACATGGTAACAAAATCTCGATTTGTTGTCCAGCACAGAGATTGAACAAGTTTTCTATAACTGTTATCATTCATACAATGAATTACTAGCATTCAATTGTCATTTGCTGCAGGAAAAATGCCAGCATCACTTTACAGATGGGGGCTCTTAGGGAAGTGATCATAGCAAGTATACTCGACGAGGACCCACCCTGTGTAGGGATAGGGGGTTACACAGCATACCACCCATCTAATGAGTGTAATGGACGCCTTTCTTTTGGCCTAAAACTCAGAGATGAGAGTTTAATATTCTGTCGGCATGAAGCTTGCATTGCTAGTAAAACGGCACAGGAATATTTTTATCTTTCTCTCAGTTTCTACTCCCGATAGAACGGGGGCTATGAGAACAAGACACCATCTTTTAGGTGGGGCGAGAGGGGTGCATATAGAGACCACCAGTCTTTTTATTAAATGGTGGTTCCTGTCCGAGAGACCATTTCCGTTAGTGATTTTTATCTAAGCCTGGGTTGTTTAATTATGTGTAACAATATCTTCAACAAAAAGAATTTATTGTCGAAATATTAAATTAACATTGTAGATTATTTTTAATACTTTTTAACAAGAGATTATAAGTCCAATTATTTTCTCTTGTTTTAAGTCATTAATTTAAGTCATCAATAAATGTCAGTGTTATGTCGCCGACATTTACAAGCTATGCGATCTTTCCTTTTGTGATACTGAATAGTTTCGGAGCAAACGTTATCCTTTAGTTTAGAAAAATGTCGTGCGATTTTGAAACATGTTTTAAATGCCTGATTTTAGACGACTCGGCCTACGGCCTCGTTGGCTAATTATCGGGCGATATTGCGCTCGCTTTCGCACTATAACTGTGAAATATAAGGTTCATAGCTCTTTTTCATCAATGGCGACCGATTAACCCTCGGACGTACACGAAAACGTATACCCCCACCGTACCCTTGGGTTTTTATGATGTTGCAATGTTTCGGAAATATTTTACATCTAATAGATAGCCCGCGACGTACTCTACAAGATAAGGTACATATTATGGGTTGTTACGCTGCTGGTGGTCCGTGACGTCATCCAAAATGGCCGCCACGACGGCCGCCATCTTGGATTTTACTAAAAATTCAAATTTATCGGGAGAACGTGGAAATTGCAAATATTGTTTGGTAGAGATGCAAAATAACATACAATTAAACATTTTAATGCGTTTGGTAGCATTTTATATGTTTTTTCTCTGAAAAAAGGTGAAAAATGCGCATTTTTATTCAAAAATGGCTTGACTACATGTTACTAATGACGTCATATCTCGTCACCATAGCAACCGGTTTTCGCGCAACTTTACCGAAATGTCTTAAGGATAAATGAACAGCTACTGAAAACGGCATGTGCTAATCGTAAATGGTCTTGAAAATATCGGAGAAAAACCTTAGGGGGGTGGGGGCAACCACCCCCCCCCCCCTTGTACGTCCGAGGGTTAAGGTCCCGGGGGATACCTGTTCATGAATAAATTCATAAGGCAAAATTTTGGCAGGGGTGTCACTTTAAAAGACGTTATATCGTGAACGTTTGGAAGCCTATTTCGCTAAAATTTACAAGAGATATTGGCGAATAATGAAAGTGCGTAAGGATTGTTTTTTTATTGAAGGGATCGCGCTTTGCGGAAATGCTGTAAGCCACTAAAGTTGTTTTTTAAAGTGGTTTTGTGTCCAAGTCTGTTCCTCGAGAACAACACGAAGCAAATTGATTTCCCCACTCACTGATCCGTCAAAAGGTCAATTGTGTCATTTCTGACCCAGATTTTTTTATTTCAACTTGAATTAAAAGTTATCAGCTTTTAAAGGAGTAACATTGTCCATGTTAGAATTTGAATCCTCATTATATTCCCTTTGAAAGTCTATTTAAAAATTTTGTGTCAGATATGACAATCTACAATACACCTAGTTTACCTACCTGCAGTGTCACCTCATGAAATTCTCTATCCGCGCTGAATACTTGAACACAAAATTGCTTGTTTTTACGCTTCCGAAGGCTTCCCGAGCAAACACATATGCAAAAAATATATTTTACGGTAATTTTGCTAATTTTAATCCATCTATTGTCAACACTTCATGCGGTAAGAACAATGCAGCGTTGAAAAATAGTGTATTTTACCAGACAGCGCTTTGCACGTGCAATTATTGATACAGAAACATTACAGAGCCTGTTCGTGAATATTTCGCGCATTTTCGGGATCAGCCGTCGCACTTCGTATACTCTTATCAAAAATGCATACTGATGAGCGGAACCTGTCCCCCGCGACCTTAATTACTACTTAATAGATGGTTTTCACTCACGTGACCTTCAGTCCTGTGGGACTCAAATGACAAAGGCCATGGCGGCCATGTTGGTGTACATAACAAAAGAGGTTCATTAAAATTCTTTTGTGACGTAACGTGAAAACCACCTATATTCATACTATTCAGTTCTGTTGGCCTCGTTAGCATATGCAAAATTCAAAATAGCCAGTATGGCTAGTCAACATACCTATAACACAACAATAAATCGACCGCCATTTATGAAAGAAGTATTTTTAATATTGTTTACCCAAATGATCCCAAGAGAGGCGGATACATATAGAAGTGTAGTATATATTTAAGTAGCTGCCAATTAACTTATTAAATACATCGACATTTCAATAAAGTTATTATTATTATTAGTTAGGTTTGTTATTATTATTATTATTATTATTATTACACGTGGCAGTGACCAACTCGAAAGCGTAAGCTACTTTAGTCACCGTGCACATATTTTGAATTGCTTCTATAAAAATATGTGCCTTCTTCCCTACTTATATAAACGTATTTTCTGTATTTCAACCGATATAATAGGCCATTTGCACGATGACGTCATATGACTACAACTACCAGAATCCTTCAGGTTTTTGTTTTGTAGTGCAAATTAGGGCTATTGTTATTTAAACCGCACTGGGATTACAAAATTTAAATAAGAAAGGAAAAACGAAATGAATTCTGGTAGTTGTAGTCATCGTGCAAATGGCCTATTAAGTAGGCCGTTGCTATCATGGCGACGTACCCTCTTTATTTTTCCAGTTCTCTCTCATTTCGCACGATGTATATTTATGTCACGCTTAGACATTTTTTTCATCGTTTTCGAAACAAAAAAAACTGAAAACAGACTGGTGCCTCACATATCTACCTTGTAAAAATAGTTCATTGGGAAATGGGCTTTTAAAGAAGGTATATATATTTTGTATAGTTTAAAAAACGAGCAGTAGTGTATTATCAGGTTTAAAAACTCGAGGCGAAGCAGAGAGTTTTTACACCTGATAATACACGTGCTGCGAGTTTTTTGAACGGCTTCAAAAACATTCTTTCAAAAACGTGTCCCTTCGGAATTAAAACAATTGCGCTTTTGTGCAAAGAGGAAATTAGTTTTCGAAACAAAAAAAACTGAAAACAGACTGGTGCCTCACATATCTACCTTGTAAAAATAGTTCATTGGGAAATGGGCTTTTAAAGAAGGTATATATATATATATATATATATATATATATATATATATATTTTGTATAGTTTAAAAAACGAGCAGTAGTGTATTATCAGGTTTAAAAACTCGAGGCGAAGCCGAAAGTTTTTACACCTGATAATACTCGTGCTGCGAGTTTTTTGAACGGCTTCAAAAACATTCTTTCAAAAGCGTGTCCCTTCGGAATTAAAACAATTGCGCTTTTGTGCAAAGAGGAAATTAGCATACGAGAAAAACAAGTAGACTTGACTGATTAGCATACAACACATGTGCCACGTCTTCGACGAAGTGACCATTGCTTCTCGGCTCCTGTCGAAAGTTTTGGGATTTTATAGTTCTGAGGGAAAACATCTACTGAAAAATGCTATACTAAAGTTGCCAGGAACGGTAGATAAAACGGCAGACAATTTTTTTTTCAGAGGTAGAGAACGAGTAGAAATAAGCAGCTTGCATCTGCGAACCAGTCGCTTACCTGGCAATTTACATGAGGGCGCTGGTGTCATTCATTATAACGGCTCACTTGTTAAACTGTTGGTTGTTTATTTTGTTGAGAAGATTCGAAATAGAATGGTGAAAGACCAGATTTCGTAAAACAGTACCGCACAAAAATATTAAAGTCACCATTTGTTGCACTAAGAATCCTGAACAATTACTACCCATATCAGTAATCTTTATATAAAGATTACGTGTGATCTTAATATAAATATCACGGTCATTTTAAAATCATTCTCATTAAAAATTCAGCGATAATTGCATTGTTTGCCCATTCAGCCCCGAACTCCCCTGTGACTGAAATCAAAGCCGCCACCAGGCTTTTCATAATGACCGTAGATTACCAGGTATAAAGGGTCATACACGTGATCGATTTGCGTCGTATGATTGGCTGATATGCTCATGAATTATTAATGAGTTTTTGAAATGGATATAAAGAACATAAGTTCAAGGCTATACTCCAATTACTAAGCCAGGCTATTGATTACTGAGAGGAATTGTTTTAGATGAAATTACGTATGGTATGCTAGAAAAAGCCTTCATGTAGAAGGTTACCTGTTTGTTTTTTTTTAACCTTATTTTTGCTTCCTCCTTCCTTAGATACCTTATCAAAGCAGGTGATCACAGCTTGAAAACAGATGAGATCTCAGAACAAGGAATAAACGTAAAAAGAATTGTCGTTCATCCAAAATACATCCCTCGTTTATACTTCAATGACATAGCTCTCGTAAAGATAACAGGAAAAGTAAAACTTGGCGCGTTTGCTCGAACATTGTGCCTACCAGAGAAGGATGAGGGTGATTTAGCAAAACCAAACGAAAACGGTTATGTAAGTGGATGGGGAGCAACTAAAGCTTTAAAACCAAATCAGAAACCTGAAGCTGCTGACAGATATTCAGATGTCCTTCAATATGCCTCTTTCATGATTCAAGAAGACCAAGAATGTTCAAACAAAACAGCAGAAACTTTGAACTCGACAGTGACCTTTTGTGCTGGAGAAAGAAAAGGAGGAAATGACACCTGCCATGGCGACAGTGGAGGAGCTTTTGTTCGCGAAGGAAAAAGAGGAGATGATTACCGATGGGTCGCTGTTGGCATTGTCAGCTGGGGAGAGGGATGCGCCCAGAAGGATAAGTATGGATACTACACTAGGGTGTATCCATTTATTGACTGGATTAAGAAAACAATAGAGAAATAGAACGTAGCACAAGTTTAAAAAAAATCAAAGAGTACTTTATATAAACCCGATGGGAGACTAAACGAACGCTGTCTGTTCCTTTCCATCTGAGCTTTAATTAAAAATAGCCTGTATAATTATGTAATCGTTTGTGATCAATAAATATATTTTAAACTTAAACAAAGTGTGGGTTTATTGTTTTAGCACGCGCATGTAATTGGCTGTTTTGTTTAGTTTTCCGAGATGCTAATCTTCCATGCAAATTTAGTTCAGTCAGTAAGTTTAACGATGCGTAAAAGTCTGTCGAATAAACATTCAGTTTGTTTTCCTCCTCCGGTAAAGATATAAAAGCTTAAAGTGGGTGATGGCTGGCAAACTGAAAATCGACATAGAGTCTAGCGATGTAGCGGTTATAATAATGATACGGTAAATACAAATAAGAAGTGGTTTTTATCTCGTTAATGCGCATGCGCATTAAACGAGATTTCGGAATCAGTACGAAAAAGGGACAAAAGTTGTTAACAAAGAATTTTGTGGACTTTTGTCCGGGGGCTTTCCTTCTTTGTTCTTTATAGAAGCTATATTAGGGCATTGAGGATATGGTTGGTTAAAGCGGTTAGGATTTCAAGAAGGCCGTCACATACCGCCACTAAAAATTTTTGGGAGCACCCCCGGACCTATTGTTAATTTCCATAGGGTATTGTGATGTCATGAACTTGTCATAATAATCTCACACTACGTCACCAAAAAGGTATTAAAGTTCTTATTTAGTTTCGATATCTCACGTTACCTACGGTATCAATAATTTTTCAAATTTGTTTCTAAGTGGATGTGTCCGAGACGTTCTATGTTATTTGCGCCTTACGCTTTTTGCTTCCTGTCGAGTTGCACTTGGGCCTCTTTTATTGTTTCTGTCTTATTCATCATGACTGTTGTAGTATGTTTGCCCGCTTTTTGAGGTTCATAGCAGAGTTGTTTTTTAACGCTTTTAGAGCTATGACCTCATCGCCTGACAGATTGTTTCTTAGGGACGGACCATTTAATTTTTGTGGGTGGGGGCGGGGGGGGCGGGGGGGGGGGGGGCAATTACCAAAAAAATTCTTGCAGAAGAAATTTAAGAGAAAAAAATTCGTGCACAAGAAAGCACGTGAAAAAAATTTCAAGCATTTTGGTAAAACAATTCTTGCAAACAGTGATGCTGAAAAAAAAAATTCATACTCAGAAAGAAATTGCCCAAACTGCCAACCCCCCTCCCCCACCCACACACACACACACACACACACACACACACACACACACACACACACACACACACACACACACACACACACACACACACACACACACACACACACACACACACACACACACATAAAAACTAAATGGTCCGACCCTTATCTAGGATTTATTGTTTCTGTGGTTTCAACCACCAGATAAAATCTACATATGTTAAATTTCAAAACACGCAACTACAATACACTCCTAAAACCAAAAAAAATCAACAGTTTTTTCAAGAATTAACTTCAATAGCAATCAAATACAAACCACTTGATTTCTTAAACTCAAAAACATCCATATAATCCCTAATAGTTACTAAACACATGATACCAGAAATAGAAAACTCTCGAGTTTCGAATAAAAAAAGACAGAACTACTATATATTCCCAAATAACCCATTCATGTATAACATTACCTTATGCAGCCATTTCTTTTTCAACTCTCCACAAAAGAAAAATCAATGTCCGCTTCACTTTCCAAAACATTTCACATCGATATCGATAACAACATACAACTGCGGTAAATCTTTCCTTAACAAGCATTGACAACTAAGCGGAAAACATAGATATTTCAGCCCACCCACATCTGACGTCTAAGTTATCTAAAGTTTCTTTGTTTTTGTTGACAATTTTGTCGCGATTATTTAGGGAAGCAGCAGTCAGTAAGTTCAATTTATGAAATGAATGGCTTTGAGTTCTCATGGCATGTTTCCATGTTCCTTTGGGCAGCACAATGCAAAGAGTAGTAATGTACTACACTCTGAGGCAATTGACTCAGAGATGTAGTACATCACTACTTACCATCGTTGGAATCAAAAAATGGACTCAAATGTTGGGATCACCCCCCTAGGATTCAACCCTCAGATTCACCTCAAGAAATCATCATTTGTTTGCAACGCGAAGCGGGATTTTAGCTCCTCGGCAGCGCAGCCGAAGGCGAGCAGGGGATGGAGGAGCGTAAAAAAATGCAGGGGCAACTTGGTGGGTGTAGGAGCGAAGCTCCGGAGGTTGCCCCCTTAATGAAGGAACCTTGAGGTGGGTCAGATGAAGGATCCTAGGGTGAATCATATGGTTGAATCAATTTATAGGGTCAATCTTGCATTGGGGAACAAAATTTTTTAATTTTTTAATTTTTCAATTTTTTAATTTTTAATTTTTTTAATTTTTTAAATTTTTTAAGATTGAACTAGTGAGCAGCACGTCTGCGAACTCTTAGAGTTGTAAAACGATTTATTTTCTCCTACGCGTTTCGTGTGACTAACGCACACTTCTTCAGGGAGTTTTACAATACAACATAAGTGGCCTGTATATATACCTACATAAGATACTAAAATAAATTTTACATTACATAAAACCGCACCTACTAGAGCGGATTTGCGTGTAGGAAACAGGCGAAGGTGTGCAAGGCGCAACATATTTCGTGCATGATATAACTATTTGGGGCCCACAGTTTTAGCTAAAACTGTGGGCCCCAAAAAATTATTTAAAACTTATTTACATAAGTTAGCTAAAGTTACAGTAGATTTGTAACAAATAGTGCAATCCAAATCTGGAAGTATCCGGTTGATAACATTCCTGATACGTGCGTGACTGCAGTTAAATGTGGTTTTAAAGACAATAGTCTTGCTAACCCCAGACCTATTACTAGGTTTACTTCTAAGCCACCCTTTCCTGTCACTGTAGCGTATGTCACGAAACAGTGGGAGCAAAAATCTGAAGGGATACCCTCTCATCCGTAGACGTTTCCAAAATTTCTCCCTAGTCTCAGAGAAGGACGTAAAGGAAGAACTATTTCTAGCATACCTCATTAATTCCCCCTTAATAAAGGCTTTTTTATTGCTAGAAGGGTGAAACGACTCGAAGGGGATATACAGATATTTGTTTAAAGGCTTTCGGAAAGTAGAAAATTGCAGCACGCGTGATGAAATATCTCTATACAGAAATAAATCCAGAAAGGAAATGCTACTATCGCTAAAACAGTAAGTAAGCTTTATACGATCTGTTTTGCTATTAAGAGCGTCTAGAAATTCTAGAAGGGTATCTTTGGGGCCATTCCAGATAGCAAAGACGTCATCTATGAATCGCTTATAGAGAATAAGATAACTAGAATATCCATCTACGATATCTTTCTCATGAAGATACATAAATGCGTTAGCTACCGTGACAGCGAATGGGGTTCCCATGGCGATACCATACTCTTGATGAAAGATATCTGAGCTAAACTCTGAGGATAAATAATTATTCTCTAAGACAAGTCTAGCAAGCTGAACCAATAATGGAGTTTCGGGTGCCCGTGCCTCTCGAAGAAGTAAATCGAGGGCTACCAATGCTTTCTTAGTATCCACATTGGGATACAGGGAAACGACGTCCGCGGTGACTAGAAAGCAATTGGATTTAGGCAATACCATGTTCTCCAATAACTGAATCAACTCGCTAGAATCCCTAAGGACAGTAGGCATACGTATTTTAGGCTTGACAAGCTCATCAACAAAAATACTAATAGGCCTAGTTATATATGAGTGAGAGGCCGCTATAGGTCTTCCCACCATAGGCGTCTTATGTATCTTAGGGATAACATAGAATTTAGCCGGAGTAACAAAATGATCGTGACTACGGAGGAATCTAGCTACATTAGGGACAATAAACTGACAGTATGTTGACATAAACTGTTCACGACGCTTAATTACGTTATCACGGTGAACATACCAGTCCTCGAAAGTGACCTTGGCATAAGAAAGTTCATCGTGTAAATGTCTGAGTGTCTCGTGTTTCACCCAGTCCGTAGACATAAGCGCTGGGCCTAAGTTCTTGTCAGTTGGTAAAACTCTGACAGTGCGGTTGTTTTTGAGCTCTCTAAGCTCTGCTCTGTCATGGTTGGTAAGATTGCCCTTCCAATGTGGCTTGCATTCAGAAATGCTTCTCCGCAGTTCCTTGCGTAATTCAAAGAGTTTGTCTTCAAGTTCAGGGTTTTGTCGTGGTGGATTCCAGCCAGTAGGCACGTATAATCGAGGATTGAAATCAGGATCCTGTGGCTGATCAGTAAACAAATCTTGTAGGCGAACTCTGCGACAAAAATCTTTGATCTGTAAATCAAACTGAGCTTCAGAGGGAGGTTTGAGTGAAGGCCTGAATTTAAGACCCATGCCCAGAACCTTGGACTGGCGCTCAGTGAGTTTTACATGAGAAAGGTTGTGGATTTCCAAGTTCCGTGGAAGAAGGTCGTACAAGGGTCGTGTTGCCAGTTTGAAAAGCCGTTTTTCCTCGGGAGAGCGATTGTCTATTTTACGGGGCCGGAACCTTTGCCCTGGGCGTTTTTTGCCGACGAGCGAGGACGGTTGACCCGTTTAGACGAGTTAGATCTCGGCGACTTGGAACGACTTTGAGGCGAGTTAGATGAACCCTGCCGGCGTGGCTTATGTTGTCGCCGTTTTGAACGACTTTGTCTTCCAGGGTTGTTAGAGAAGGAGACCTTTCTTTGCCGGTCGCTGGCGTCAGGTTGAACATCGTTTGTGCGATGAATTTCTTGCCTGATAATTTCGCGAATCGACTGCTCGGAGGGGATGAAGGCCTCGTTCAAATCCATGCTTTCTCGTAGTTTGTTTTCCTTGCGAGTAATTTCCGCTTGTAGCGCTTTCGAAGCCTGGGCGACTGCGTTATCTGAGGAGAGGTTTTTCGCAAATGATGTTGCCGTTTCAACGAGACTATCCACCTGCTCTGAAGTGCTATCCTTATTTTGAGCAAGGTAGGATTTCCACTGGGCAATGGTACCATCGATGTTTGCTTCTCTCTCTCTGAGCTCTTCCCGGTTAGCTTCTACATCACTGCGGAGATTATCAATAGCAGCGACCAGCAGCTTGGATTCTGCCTCACGAATTATGTCGTCAAATTTCGCTTGCAGAGTTTCGTTATTGCCTTTGGCTTTAACGCTTCGGATTCGAAGGCCCTTGGGGATGGTGCCTTCTGCTGCATGGTGCTCCAGTACCTTGATTCTAGCCAAAAGAAACGAGCGAGACTTTTTGCTGTCTTGGCATTCACCGACTCTCTTTCTAAGAATAGATTCGATAGTAGAATCAAAAGCTAAAACTGTGGGCCCCAAATAGTTATATCATGCACGAAATATGTTGCGCCTTGCACACCTTCGCCTGTTTCCTACACGCAAATCCGCTCTAGTAGGTGCGGTTTTATGTAATGTAAAATTTATTTTAGTCTCTTATGTAGGTATATATACAGGCCACTTATGTTGTATTGTAAAACTCCCTGAAGAAGTGTGCGTTAGTCACACGAAACGCGTAGGAGAAAATAAATCGTTTTACAACTCTAAGAGTTCGCAGACGTGCTGCTCACTAGTTCAATCTTAAAAAATTTTAAAAAATTTAAAAAAAAAAAAAAAATTTAAAAATAAGACGCCTATGGTGGGAAGACCTATAGCGGCCTCTCACTCATATATCACTAGGCCTATTAGTATTTTTGTTGATGAGCTTGTCAAGCCTACAATACGTATGCCTACTGTCCTTAGGGATTCTAGCGAGTTGATTCAGTTATTGGAGAACATGGTATTGCCTAAATCCAAATGCTTTCTAGTCACCGCGGACGTCGTTTCCCTGTATCCCAATGTGGATACTAAGAAAGCATTGGTAGCCCTCGATTTACTTCTTCGAGAGGCACGGGCACCCGAAACTCCATTATTGGTTCAGCTTGCTAGACTTGTCTTAGAGAATAATTATTTATCCTCAGAGTTTAGCTCGGATATCTTTCATCAAGAGTATGGTATCGCCATGGGAACCCCATTCGCTGTCACGGTAGCTAACGCATTTATGTATCTTCATGAGAAAGATATCGTAGATAGATATTCTAGTTATCTTATTCTCTATAAGCGATTCATAGATGACGTCTTTGCTATCTGGAATGGCCCCAAAGATACCCTTCTAGAATTTCTAGACGCTCTTAATAGCAAAACAGATCGTATAAAGCTTACTTACTGTTTTAGCGATAGTAGCATTTCCTTTCTGGATTTATTTCTGTATAGAGATATTTCATCACGCGTGCTGCAATTTTCTACTTTCCAAAAGCCTTTAAACAAATATCTGTATATCCCCTTCGAGTCGTTTCACCCTTCTAGCAATAAGAAAGCCTTTATTAAGGGGGAATTAATGAGGTATGCTAGAAATAGTTCTTCCTTTATGTCCTTCTCTGAGACTAGGGAGAAATTTTGGAAACGTCTACGGATGAGAGGGTATCCCTTCAGATTTTTGCTCCCACTGTTTCGTGACATACGCTACAGTGACAGGAAAGGGTGGCTTAGAAGTAAACCTAGCAATAGGTCTGGGGTTAACAAGACTATTGTCTTTAAAACCACATTTAACTGCAGTCACGCACGTATCAAGAATGTTATCAACCGGATACTTCCAGATTTGGATTGCACTGTTTGTTACAAATCTACTGTAACTTTAGCTAACTTATGTAAATAAGTTTTAAAAATTTTTTTGGGGCCCACAGTTTTAGCTAAAACTGTGGGCCCCAAATAGTTATGTCATGCACGAAATATGTTGCGCCTTGCACACCTTCGCCTGTTTCCTACACGCAAATCCGCTCTAGTAGGTGCGGTTTTATGTAATGTAAAATTTATTTTAGTCTCTTATGTAGGTATATATACAGGCCACTTATGTTGTATTGTAAAACTCCCTGAAGAAGTGTGCGTTAGTCACACGAAACGCGTAGGAGAAAATAAATCGTTTTACAACTCTAAGAGTTCGCAGACGTGCTGCTCACTAGTTCAATCTTAAAAAATTTTTGGGGCCCACAGTTTTAGCTAAAACTGTGGGCCCCAAATAGTTATATCATGCACGAAATATGTTGCGCCTTGCACACCTTCGCCTGTTTCCTACACGCAAATCCGCTCTAGTAGGTGCGGTTTTATGTAATGTAAAATTTATTTTAGTCTCTTATGTAGGTATATATACAGGCCACTTATGTTGTATTGTAAAACTCCCTGAAGAAGTGTGCGTTAGTCACACGAAACGCGTAGGAGAAAATAAATCGTTTTACAACTCTAAGAGTTCGCAGACGTGCTGCTCACTAGTTCAATCTTAAAAAATAAAAAATTTAAAAAATTTAAAAATTTAAAAAATTTTGGGGCCCACAGTTTTAGCTAAAACTGTGGGCCCCAAATAGTTATATCATGCACGAAATATGTTGCGCCTTGCACACCTTCGCCTGTTTCCTACACGCAAATCCGCTCTAGTAGGTGCGGTTTTATGTAATGTAAAATTTATTTTAGTCTCTTATGTAGGTATATATACAGGCCACTTATGTTGTATTGTAAAACTCCCTGAAGAAGTGTGCGTTAGTCACACGAAACGCGTAGGAGAAAATAAATCGTTTTACAACTCTAAGAGTTCGCAGACGTGCTGCTCACTAGTTCAATCTTAAAAAATTAAAAAATTTTAAAAAATTTTGAATCAATTTATAGGGTCAGTCTTGCATTGGGGAACAAAAGCGGAGCTTTTGCGAGGCAGTGAATTGATTACGAAGTAATCAAGAGGGGAAGTTTCTTTTCGCGATGCCGACGGTAGCAACCCTAGGCACCACCTCAAGGTATCATCACCACTTCATACGACGGAAGCATTAGTCTCGCATTGGGGAACAAAAGCGGAGCTTTTGTGAGGCAGTGAATTGATTACGAAGTAATCAAGAGGGGAAGTTTCTTTTTGCGATGCCGACGGTAGCAACCCTAGGCACCACATCAAGGTATCATCACTACTTCATACGGCGGAATCAAACTCTGAGATCACCCTAGGGTTCAACCTCTTTCTCCAACCTCCATACTTCCGCCTTAGAATCCCACCTTGGATCGTGACGTCAGCCGTTGTATCATGCCTTTGTACCAGCCGTTGTATCATGCCTTTGTACCAGTCGTTGTATCATGCCTTTGTACCAGTCGTTGTATCATGCCTTTGTACCATCCGTTGTATCATGCCTTTGTACCAGCCGTTGTATCATGCCTTTGTACCAGCCGTTGTATCATGCCTTTGTACCAGCCGTTGTATCATGCCTTTGTACCAGCCGTTGTTTCATGCATTTGTACCAGCCGTTGTTTCATGCATTTGTACCAGCCGTTGTTTCATGCCTTTGTACCAGCCGTTGTATCATGCCTTTGTACCAGGCGTTGTATCATGCCTTTGTACCAGCCGTTGTATCATGCCTTTGTACCATCCGTTGTATCATGCCTTTGTACCAGCCGTTGTTTCATGCCTTTGTACCATCCGTTTAATTGTTTCATGCCTTTGTACCAACCGTTGTTTCTTGCCTTTGTACCAGCTGTGGACCAGCTGTGGATTACCGCCGTAGACCAGCCGTGGACCAACCGTGAACCAGGCGTGGGGGCAAATGTTGGATTCACATATAGGAAACAAATGCTGGAATCCCTCTCGCCTCCGGCGAGCAGGGATTTGGGGGACCTTAAGGATCAAAACCTGGGACCTAGGTCTGGAACCAAAACCTAGGATCCAAACCTAGGATCCAAGCCTAGGATCAAATATGGGAATCGAATGTGGGAATCAAATATGGGAATCAAATATCGGAATCAAAACTGGGAATTAAGAATAGGAATCGAAAATGGGATTCTATAATGGAAATCAAATATGGGAATCAAATATGGGAATCAAAAATGGGAATTAAGAATGGGAATCGAAAATGGGATTCTATAATGGAAATAAAAAATGGAAATCATATTTTAAACTATATTTTTGGATACAACCACAGTGTCCACCCACTGGGTACAAATGTATGATCACATTGCGTGACATTCTCGGAAAGACAGGAGGGGGGTTTAATTGTCTTCAATATCCATAAGGATAACTTTCTATACAGTTTTCAGATATGTGTTTTATTGCGCGCTTGTCATATCCAAACTTGTATACCTTTTCTTCATATTTGTTTACAATTTGTTTGTTTTGTCTCGTTATTTTGTTTTCATTTACCAATGTGAGATCTTTGATTTCTTTTTTTACCATTTTAATCATATTTGTGTGATTTAGTATTTGAGAATTTTCATGGTTGAGTCGGAAACCTTTGATTACACATTTTTGTTTATTGTTTCCATATATGAAACTGTAATTTTTTGGTCCTCCAGATACAAAAGTGTGTTTTATGCTTTCACCATCTATATCATCTGTTAGTTCACCTAACATATCTCCTGTTTCTACTTTATTACTATCTGGAGATTCAATGCACACAATACTATCTGTATCAAAATATAATACTTGTTTATCTAAATACTCTAATTTTTCATACAACATTAACCGTGCACTAGTAGTTGTAAAACATGCTATAAAGATGTTTGTATTATATGAATTGTCAACGAACTGATCTTTATACGTATAAGTCATTTGTACCATTTCATTGTTTATGAAATTCATATTTAAATTATCAATGGTATCATCAAGTACTATTTGATAAAATTCATTAATATCAGTTACGTATTTACATTGATTCATATTATTTCGTTGACCAAATTTACCCCATAAACTGTTTAGACACATTTTAGCAATAGCTCGTAAACCTGCATTTTCATTTAATTCACCTAATTCAATATCTAAATTTTTTTGACTTTATTTCTGAAAATCATTTCTTCTTTCTCATTTTTGATATTATATTTTGTTGATTCAAGTTTGAGTTTCATAATTTTTTTTACATATCCCTTGAATAAATTATCGCTTGACTTTTCAAAATGCCAAACCTCATATATTTTTACGATTGTATAACCTTTCTCAATAGCTTGATTCATTTCATCTGTTACCCATGTACCAATAAACGAACGTTCATTTTCACTATGGTTACATTTTTCTTGCTGTTTTGTTTCCGCACATAATATACACAGAGGAAACATTAATTTTTCAGATTTTTCACATTTTATTTTTCGAGGTAAAACAGGATGATATAAATTTCGTGGTGGTAAAATTTTACATTTTATGAAACCATACCATTTTGTGTCGTATTTTTCTGGTGATATTTTTTTATGATGAGTTATGGGATTTGTTTTGTAGAACTGAACCGTTGGATATAGGGGAAAAAAATCAACATATTTACCACATTCACCTTCTTTGAATTTATACAATAATTTTGTAGCATTTGTTCGTCCACCATAGAAAGCATCTCTCGGGTTTTGCGGTTCAACCACTTCTCTATTCCATTCATTTTTATAATATTTCTGAAAACTTTTATCATTTTTTAATTTGCATTCCCACATTTCAATAAGATTGTAACCAGCAGCTATTATTTTGTTATTTTTATCTTGTGTTTTATTATACAAAGTGACCATATCACTTTGATTCTTGTTGTTTATGATATCAGGTTTGTAACAATCTGGGCATCCATGCCAGAAACAACCTTGAAATTCATAAACAGTATTTGGAGATTCACAAAATCCATCTACTTTTAATTTGTTATTGATACATTTGATAACTTTTTCACCACCTTCCAAGGCATGTTGAATTTTAATAGTTTTTTTCTTACTTATGTAATCAAGCCATGCAATACTGACTACACTATGGTTTTCTGTTTGAACAACATTATCAACCACAGCTATGGTATTTTTTGGCATATAATTACCTCTATAAATAGCCATACAAACACCAGCTATTGTGATGTACTTTAGTGGATCGATATTTTCTTCGTTCATGAAATCTTCTCTGAGCTTTAACATACATCTTCTTAATATATCAACATCTGACCTACAGTATTCAATTAATTCTTTTTTGAAATCGAAAACATAATTTTCATTAACACGGTCGTCATACCACTGTAAAAATTTCTCTCTATCTTGTGTTTTCATTTGATTATATCCATAATGTTTTTTAGATGGTATCTTTCCTATATAGTTTTGATTACAATTTTTGTTGAAATAATGCGGAAAATATCCTTTTTTCAACTCGTTTAAACCAAACGTTTTAGGAAACGATGACAAGGGTTGTTGAATAAAATTTAGGCTGTCGATCGATTATTTTGATTCTTAATTTTGAAATTTCCATCATCATTATTTTTGTGCCATTGTAAATACAATAAGGTTTGAAACCATTATCTATACACCATTTAAGAATAAAATGACTATCGTATCCTTTTGCATTATGAGCAATAAAAGTGTAACCTTTATATTTTTCATTAAGAATTCCATTACAAAAACTGTTTATATCATTGAAGATTGATTCATCACCATTATAATCATGACAGATAGCCAAATCAACTTCGTGTGTACCACTGTTTTGTGAGCATTCGAAATCAAAAAATAGGTATTTTTCATTATATGTTCTACATGAATAACAATAATCTTTTTTTAGGAGGGATTTATTTAATCTGCAAGGATTTTTTGTGTCTTTAATACAATTTCCCCCTTTACATTTATGCTTACTTTCACAGTATTTGTTACAGTTATTACACATTTTGTAGCCACATTTGTGTATTTTTATATATGGTTTTAGTATGATTTGGTTGCATTTTGAACATTTTGCTACACTGTTACATACTGAATCATTATCATCTTTTTTAGAACGATTACTTGTATGGTTTTTAAAACAACTGTTACCATGAAAAACACGATTACAGTGTTTACAGGTTACGTCTTTGCCATCACATTTATTTCCATCTGGAAAATATTTAAAACAAGATAGACTTTTTTGTGGGCATTTGTGTTTATCACGTCTTGTATATGTTATTGCAAGTCACGAAATGTTGAATTTGATTGAGAGTCTTGTTGTAAAACCACCGTCCATTTTTTCTGATCATTCTCAGATCATTTGCTGGATTAAGTGTTCTCCATCAATTTCATCTCAATCAATACCTAAATCACAGCACAAGTTATTTAATTTACCAAAACAATATATATGGGATAAAAACTCATCACAAAATTTCCTCAACACTCTGAAAATGGACGAATTTCAATTAAAACTGTCGCTGTTCAAACAAACTGATTTCGCCTCAAACAATGACGGTGTTCAACTGGCAACTGAACAATTTACTAATTTGCTAAATGAAATTTCATTGCGTTCTCTAAAACTAACCTGCCAAAAGAAATCGTCACGAAATAAACTCTCCAAAAAATGGTTTGATAACGATTGCAAAATATTAAGAAGATCTCTGAAGGTACTATCTAACAAAACACACAAAGATCCTTGTAACACAGAGTTAAGAGAAGAATACCACAAAACTCGCCGTGACTTTAAGAAGTTAATTAAGCTTAAGAAAACGGTGCACCTCAACTCTAAGATTGATAACCTTATAAGTAACCAAGGAAATTATGAATTTTGGAATTACCTAAAATCAATAAATGAAGACAATCCCCGTGATAAAACTAAAGAAGAAGTACCTATTGATAACTTATTCACACATTTCAAAAATTTACATTCGAAACCAAATCCAACCCGTTCTTTAAAACATGAAATTTCCACATTAGAAGACTATAAGGATAATCACAATTGTTTAGATGAACCATTTTCCTTAAAAGAAATTGAACATGCCACAAAACTATTAAAATCAAGAAAAGCCCCTGGCTCTGATAGAATTCGCAATGAAATGCTAAAAACAGGCCTGAGTTATTTGAAAGCTGCAATCTGTAAACTCTTTAATCTTGTACTAAAATGTGGATTCTTCCCCTCCACTTGGTGTGAAGGTATCATCACCCCTATTTACAAGTCAGGCGACAAATCAGATCCATCGAATTACAGAGGAATTTGTATTAACAGTTGTCTTGGAAAACTATTCACCTCTGTACTTAACATCAGATTACAAAACTATTTAATTAAAGAAAACATCTTACATCGCGCCCAAATTGGATTTCTACCAAACCATCGCACGTCTGATCACATCTTTACCCTTCGAACATTAATCGATAAACATGTAACACATACCACTAAAGGCAAATTATTCACTTGCTTTATTGACTTTAAAAAAGCTTTTGATTCAATTTGGCACGATGGCCTATGTTATAAATTATTGAAAAACAAGATTGGGGGAAAATTTTATGACTTAATTAAAAATCTCTATTCAAAATCTAAATGTTCTATTAAATCTGGCCATCAAAGAACAGAATTTTTTGAATACGCAAATGGTGTTAGACAAGGTTGCATCCTTTCGCCAATGCTTTTTAACCTTTATCTAAACGAAATCCCTACTCTCCTTGATGGAGAAAATACAGATCCAGTATTATTACCTGATGGCTCACACCTCAATTGTCTCCTTTATGCTGATGATTTAGTTTTGATTTCTCACACAGCCACAGGACTACAAACAGCATTAAATACATTAGCTCAGTTTTGTTCTGACTGGTTACTAAATATAAATCCCAAGAAGACGAAAATTCTTATTTTCCAAAAGAAACTTAGAAAATCTACTTTAGATAAACAACACTTTTACATTAATAGCGACAAAATAGAAATTGTTAGTAATTATACTTACCTTGGTGTCAATTTTTCAACAAATGGAAATTTCGGAGATCACAAAATAAATTTAAAGGAGAAAACTAGAAGATCTATTTTTGCAACACGCCGTTACCTAGACTTCTCAAAATTACCAATTGATATCGTTAACAAAATATTTGATTCCCTGTTTCTTCCTATTCTCATGTATGGTTCAGAAGTTTGGGGAATTTATGATAAAATTGATTATAATTCATGGGAAAAAGACATAATTGAACGAACACATATCTATTTTTCCAAACTTTTCTTAGGAGTCAATAAACAATGCCCAAATGTTGCATGTAGAAATGAACTCGGCAGATTATCGTTAAAAGGAAATATCGACATAAATATCATTAAATTTTGGTTACACTTGGAGAATTTACCAGAGGATAATATTGCCAAACAATGCCTTTACCTGTCTAAAGAAATGGCAGGAAAAAATCAATTGAGCTTAATGCAAAAAGTTGATTCTTTATGTAAAGCTTCGAATCAAAATATTTCCACTTTAGATATTAAAAATCCAAATACCCTTATTACACGTATTCGATTAACTGTTAACACAACTTCAGTTAGACATCAACTTCATTTGTTAAATTTAAATAAAAAGCTTAAATTCTATTCCTCCTTTAAAAAGGATTGCCATAAAGCCGCAGACTTCTTGGATTCGATAAAAAATCCCCTTCACAAAAAGCAAATAAATAAATTTCGCCTTGGAAACCATAAATTAAGAATTGAAACTAGCAGACACAACAAGACACCCGAACATTTAAGAATCTGTTCCTTCTGTAACTTAAATGAAATTGAGGACGAATCACATTTTCTATTCACCTGCCATCATCACAACAATTTACGCAAGAAATATTTTAGTGAAATAAATGATAGATATCAAAATTTTAATAATCTAGACAATAATTCTAAAATCTTGTTTCTCTTTAACAGCACTGATCCTTTTGTCTGTAGGACCACCGCTGCTTATATTTATAATTCAATGTTAAATCGACAATCTATGTTAATTTAATTATCAGATATACCCGTTTCTTTCTTTTTCTTTGTTGTTGTTGTTATACTTACATGTAATACTTAATACGTACTACTTGTATAGGTAATACCATGTATTTATATGGGAATACCGAAATAAATTGTTGTTGTTGTTGTTGTTGTATAAGGTTTTTTGCAACTATGGCAGTAATATGCTACATCTAAAAAAGCTGCCATTGATTTTATAACATCAAAATGATTCCGTGTTTTGTATAAATAAATTTTGTCTGTTTTACCTTTATTGGTTGTATATATGATTTCATTGAACTGTTCTGAATCGATGATATTAATCTCAATATCTAAATATGATGCAAAAGTATTTACATCTTCTAAAGAATTTCCATAATCGTTAATTTCAACATTAGCATTATTATGAAGTTTTTTGGCTTGAATTTCTTGTAGTTTTTCGACTTTTGTTGAATCCATCTTTCAACTGAGTTGTAGTGTAATTCTCAGGGTGTAAATTAGCATAAGCTGTTACAATGGACCTTGCTAAACATATTGTGTCATTATTTTTTAACGTGATAATGCATTGCTTCCTATTCACTGTTTGTTTTGATAAATATAACCGACCTTTACCTGTTGGTATTTTAACAGATTGAATAATTATTTTGCAATTTTCTAAATCTATTTCTTTATACTCCATCGTATTAATAACATCTGAAAGTTGATTTAACTTGAATTCAGAAACTTTTAACAATTTTGTTGAGATAGGATGATCTAATTTATCATTTGAAATTACCAATCTGAATCTATCATTGCCTTTTAACTGTCTTTTCTTTATTGTCATTTCAACCATTTTTTTCGAAAACATTGAATACATCATTTTTATCATTGATTACATTTTTACGAACATTTATTTTGAATTCGTTAGTATAAGCGTTGAATTTTTTATTCGCTGTATTTTCTGATTTCAGTTATTTTGAATAGAGGTTGGTCATTGGATGTTGAATCAAAAATAGTGTCATCGAAATTGAATTCATTTGAGACATTACTTCTTGGGTGTGGAATTGGTTTTTCCAACAGTTGTGTTTTAGTTCTTGGTGCTGGAATTGGTTTTTCCAACACTTGTTTTTTTAGTTCTTGGTGCTGGAATTGGTTTTTCCAACACTTGTTTTTTAGTTCTTGGTGCTGGGACTGGTTTGTAATCATCCCTAAATTCCAATGGCGGAAGAATTATGTTGTCTTCATATGCTTGCACCATCTGCTGTACATTCCTCCGAGGAGTTGGGACTTGTTTCTTGGTCATTGGCAATGGGATAGGTTTGTAACCATCCTTGAATACTGGTGGTGGTGGAATGATATTGTCTTCATATTCTTGCACAATCTGCTTTACACTCCTCCGAGGAGTTGGGGCTGGTTTCCTTGGTTTGTGGCCATTATCAATTTTAGGTTCCTGATTCGCATATTGTTGCAACAATAGATTTATTTGCCTATTCTGATGTCGCAACAGGTTGATTAGTCGAGATTTGCTCAGATTCTTGAGAGTATTAATATCCATATTAATAGTTGAGATGATTTTTTCCATTTTTATATATACTATATTTAGATAAATATTTTCTTAAGTCTTTTTATGGTGCGTTTAAAATGACCCAAACATTGAGTCATTTTAAACTATGATGGAATTGGTTATTATATGTTATTCATGGTTTCGGTATTTCTCATATGCTTTTTTGTCTTAATATGGTTCCATTTCCCAGCTAATGGGTAATTCCTATTTCCACATGCATGACATCGCCATTCTTTATTCATCATGTACTTGGTCTTTCTTGCTTTGTGCAATTGCTTGCTTTCTATCTTCCTCACCGAAATGATTAATTGGTGTATGAATATTTCTTGGTCTTCCCATTATATATATAAATATATATATATATATATATATATATATATATATATATATATATCCAATATATATATATATATATATATAAATTAGTAATCATCATCATAATAAAAATCTCTAAGTTCTAAACACCTTTTACATATATTTTCCCGTAATATATTTGTTTTATTCCGATTCACTGGTTTATGATCCTTACTTATCCACCGTGAGTAACAAAGAGGATGCGGCTCAATATCATGCCACCACATTGTTGTATATATTACAGTACCATCATGTAAAATCCAAGGCTCACTAATTTTACGTGGTGTTAAATGCACACAAGTTTCCCTTTTTGAGTTTTTTTCTTTATTCATATACCATGTGGTGAGGTAAGATACATAGTTCAATTTGTTTGAGATGCTCATATATATATATATATATAGCAGTTTGCAAAAATTTTGAACCCCCCAAAATTATATCGTTATATCCATATATTCGGCATCGAGTGTTACGTCGTTAATATAAATGTACAACCAGAGGCTTAATGGCTAAAACGAAGAATTATTTTGTTGTGCTATACATTACAGCAAAATGGAACTCGTTGAGTAACTAGCTAACAGTTTCCGGATCAGTGTTCTCAAACAATGCCGCCATATATATGGATATAATGATATATTTTGGGGGGTTCAAAATTTTTGCAAACTGCTGTATATATATATAACCGTAGAACTTGTGAGGGGTCTCGCAAACAATGCAAATCCTTAACCAACGTTAAATGCTTGCTGGAGGATCACTAAAGCGATCGTGGACACTTGAAATAATCGTAAATAAAACCGAAAATGTGAGGGTCAAGAGTCCAACTCCAATGTAGCTTTGCTGGTTTATTCGCTCGACGTTTCGACCATAACGGTCTTCATCAGGAGCATCTGAGGTATATACTAACTGTTACAACATTCGAAATTTAAAAAGCTTAACGGAAAGAACACACGTGACATGCTGACGTAATAATCAGATATGGAGCTATAAAGCTAAACTGAACTAAGCCAAACAATATATTACGTAAATTTAACTAGGCTATTAATAGTAGGCTTGAATTTAGAAATCCAATAGCTTTCTCTTGCTCTTCTGATGTCTTGATTAGGATTTCTAACTTTTTCAATGACGGTTAATTTTAAATGTTTAACCCCACAGTTTTTAAAGTGTCTGACAGTGGGAATGTTCTTATGACCTGCGTTTATGTCGCTGCGATGTTGGTTTGTACGGCGATGAACGGGGTTTTTTGTTTCCCCTATATACTGATCGTCGCATTTTGTGCATTGAATCAAGTATATAACGTTGCTTGTTTGACAGGTGGTGTGCTGCGTAAGAGTGAAGGTTTCCCCTGTAGTTGTGCTTTTAACTGTTTCCGTGAATCTACCATATGTTTTGCAACATGCACATCTATTGTCTACTTTACAAGGCCAAAATCCTGGATTAGTATGTTCGGCGGATGTATGTTGCTTGTGTTTATGTGAAGAGTGTATCCTAAGGTTTCTGTTGGTTTGAAAGGAGCGGCCACATATTCTGCATGAGGTTTCTGATGTGTTTGGCGTGTCACTGCTAATGGTGGAATGGCTTGCTTGTTCACTAGGGTCGCATGGTGGTAATCTTTTGTTCGTTAGCATCTCTGACAGGTTTCTTCCTCTACGGTAGGCAACGAGGGGGCGGTCCTTAAAGATGATTTTGCATTTAGATGAGGTGTGTAGTATTTGCTGGTGTTGGTTGAGAATATTATGCAGGTTCGGCATTGCTGGATTGTAGGTTACTATAAGGGGTACACGGTCAGTGACAGGATTCTGCTTGGTTCTGAGAGCCTCTTCTCTAGTTGTTCTTCTCGCTCTCATAATGCACTCCTTGATGAGTTTGTTTTTGTAACCCCGATCAAGAAGTACATTATGTAGTTCTCGGGCTCTCTTCTCAAAGAAATTGTTGTTAGAACATATGCGGCGTAGTCTCAGTGCCAAGCTGTAGGGGATGGACGTTTTAGTGTGACGTGGATGACAACTGGTCCAGTTTAGATATTGATGAGTGTCAGTAGGCTTGGTGTATAGGTCAGTGCTAATCTTGCCGTTGTTGTTGATTACTTGGACGTCAAGAAATGGGATGCTTGTGGTTGATGAGGTTTGTTCAAATTTTATATGTGGATCAAAAGTGTTACATTGGTTAAGGAAATGTGTTAGTTTTTCCTCACCATGTGTCCATATGAAAAATATATCATCAATGAATCTGAACCAGAGTAAAGGGTGGTTAGCGCTTTGTTTCAGAAAGTGGTCCTCAAGACGACCCATGTAAAGGTTGGCATAACTTGGTGCCATCTTGGTTCCCATTGATGTCCCTGTTTGCTGGATGAAATGCTTGCCTTGGAATGTGAGGTTGTTGCAGGTGAGAACTAAAGTGATAAACTGTAAGATTGTTTCTCTTTTGTCGTCTGTGAGGTTATTTTGGCGCATGAAGTAATCGCAAGCTTCTATACCACCATCATGTGGGATGTTAGTGTATAGGGATTTGACATCCCAAGTTACTAGTAGTGTTCCTGTAGGTAGTGTATGAGTGGTGTTTAATTCGATGAGTTTGTTAAGAAAGTCGTTGCTGTCTTTAAGATGGGAGGGCAGATTCTCGACAAGCGGTTGGAGCTGGTCATCAACCCATTTAGAGATGTTAGCTGTGGCAGAATTGATGGTGTTGCAGATCGGTCTAGCTGGCGGTGGGCGTTGCGGTTTGTGGATTTTAGGAACAAAGTAAATATTGCCAGGTCGAGCGTTTTCCATTATTAAGTAATCCGCCGTATCGTTGTTGATTACCCCTTTCGAATGGGCCTCTTGTACAGCTTGTGATACTCTAATAGCGAAATCAGATGTTGGGTCGGCGAGTACGTGAAGGTACACTTTCTTGCCATTTTCGTCAGTGCCATTAAGTTGTTTGTACGCTTCAGTTAGATAATCCTTCCTATTTTGCACAACCACTGCTGCTCCTTTGTCAGCTTGGAAAATGGCGATGGTTTTGTCACGCTTGAGTGTTTTGATAGCTTCACGTTCCAGCCTGGTGATGTTAGAGCGCTGCTTGTTGTTAGGTGTTTGCTGTAAGATGGCACGTTCCACTGCGTTAATGTAACAGTCTAGGGTTTGATCTCTGCCAGGGCTTGGGGTCCATTTTGATGTTTTTTTGTATGTAGGGCTGTCATTCTCTTTTGTTGTTGTTTCGCCGTCATTCCAAAAGTATTCTTTCAAGCGCATACGACGGCCCCATCGTTTAATATCGGTTATAAGTTCAGTTTTATTCACACTATTTGGGGTAGGCACAAACTTAAGACCTTTACTTAGTATACTGATTTCGGGTTCACCCTTTACTCTGGTTCAGATTCATTGATGATATATTTTTCATATGGACACATGGTGAGGAAAAACTAACACATTTCCTTAACCAATGTAACACTTTTGATCCACATATAAAATTTGAACAAACCTCATCAACCACAAGCATCCCATTTCTTGACGTCCAAGTAATCAACAACAACGGCAAGATTAGCACTGACCTATACACCAAGCCTACTGACACTCATCAATATCTAAACTGGACCAGTTGTCATCCACGTCACACTAAAACGTCCATCCCCTACAGCTTGGCACTGAGACTACGCCGCATATGTTCTAACAACAATTTCTTTGAGAAGAGAGCCCGAGAACTACATAATGTACTTCTTGATCGGGGTTACAAAAACAAACTCATCAAGGAGTGCATTATGAGAGCGAGAAGAACAACTAGAGAAGAGGCTCTCAGAACCAAGCAGAATCCTGTCACTGACCGTGTACCCCTTATAGTAACCTACAATCCAGCAATGCCGAACCTGCATAATATTCTCAACCAACACCAGCAAATACTACACACCTCATCTAAATGCAAAATCATCTTTAAGGACCGCCCCCTCGTTGCCTACCGTAGAGGAAGAAACCTGTCAGAGATGCTAACGAACAAAAGATTACCACCATGCGACCCTAGTGAACAAGCAAGCCATTCCACCATTAGCAGTGACACGCCAAACACATCAGAAACCTCATGCAGAATATGTGGCCGCTCCTTTCAAACCAACAGAAACCTTAGGATACACTCTTCACATAAACACAAGCAACATACATCCGCCGAACATACTAATCCAGGATTTTGGCCTTGTAAAGTAGACAATAGATGTGCATGTTGCAAAACATATGGTAGATTCACGGAAACAGTTAAAAGCACAACTACAGGGGAAACCTTCACTCTTACGCAGCACACCACCTGTCAAACAAGCAACGTTATATACTTGATTCAATGCACAAAATGCGACGATCAGTATATAGGGGAAACAAAAAACCCCGTTCATCGCCGTACAAACCAACATCGCAGCGACATAAACGCAGGTCATAAGAACATTCCCACTGTCAGACACTTTAAAAACTGTGGGGTTAAACATTTAAAATTAACCGTCATTGAAAAAGTTAGAAATCCTAATCAAGACATTAGAAGAGCAAGAGAAAGCTATTGGATTTCTAAATTCAAGCCTACTATTAATAGCCTAGTTAAATTTACGTAATATATTGTTTGGCTTAGTTCAGTTTAGCTTTATAGCTCCATATCTGATTATTACGTCAGCATGTCACGTGTGTTCTTTCCGTTAAGCTTTTTAAATTTCGAATGTTGTAACAGTTAGTATATACCTCAGATGCTCCTGATGAAGACCGTTATGGTCGAAACGTCGAGCGAATAAACCAGCAAAGCTACATTGGAGTTGGACTCTTGACCCTCACATTTTCGGTTTTATATATATATATATATATACTATATATAATATATCTATAAGTGAATTTTATGGTGCGTTTAAATCCTTCATTGGAATCCAACTGTTAAAATCATCACTATATCCCTTCCATTTAACTAAAGCTTGTTTCTTCTTATAATCCCTCCGAATGACTTTGTCAATACGGAAAACATCCTGCTTGGCTTTTGATAGTTCAGGTTCATAAAAACTCCCTTGTATGTCTTCATCATTGAGATCTTTTAATTTGTAAGTTATAGGATTAGTGTATTGTATCTTATCAACCGTAAACACTTCTTCAGTCCAGTTTGGTGTATAACCCTTGTCGAACACATTCCGTTTATACTTAGATATTCGAACTTTATCACCAACTTTAAATTTTGGTTTATATGATAATAGTTTCGTATCATATAGATTGAAATAAACAGTTCCTTCATTCTTTTTCATAGATGCTTCAATAGGTTTCATTTTAATACTTGAATGCTTTGTACAGTTGTATTCATTTAATAGTTTTGGTAACATGTCTAAATATTGTGTTGTATTTTGAGCTGTAAATTGTTTCCACATTTTAGATTTTAATGTTCTGTTAAATCTCTCAATAACAACAGCTTTACCTTCATTGAAAGTAGAATACATCTCAATATTATTTTTCTTTAACCAGTCTTTGAAAGTTTTATTATAGAATTCAGATCCTTGGTCTACCCAAATAAATTTAGGTTTCCGTTTTGATTTTTTAATAACATCATCAAATGATTCAGTGATTGTATCACCTGTTTTATTTTTAATAGGAATGTTCCAAGCAAATTTCGAAAACACATCAATGATATTTAATAAATATCTATATCCTTTATTCCATTTTGAAAACTTCTGCATTTCTACAAGGTCAGCGCTCCAAATATCATCTATTCCATTAACAATAACTCTTCTTGTTTTAAATTTTCGTTTGATTGGTTTATGTAATTCATCGGCTAATTGTTGAGCCCAATCATTTTTACTCAACGCCGCTTTCCGTTTTTTGGCTTCCTTTTTTGTTTAACACCAAGACCTAATTTCTGTTTTATATCAATCGTGTTTCTAGCCAACCAATGACCCCATTGTCTCTCATCATATGGTACTTCATCTAAAGCTTTGACCATTTTTCTGTCTGCTCTATTCTTGCACTTTCTGTCGTCTTTACAAACACTATAATCAACATCGTGCTGCATGGCAATGGCATCCGTTCTTGCTGCAGGTTGGTCATATATTTCTAATATTTGGCCAGTTGTTGGGTCATATTTCACTTGACTCTCTAAATCATTATAAGGCCCAGTATATTTATGACCGGGTAATGTCCAACCACCTTTAGGTTTTGGTAATTTACCGATAGCCTTATGAATATCAACAGCACCACCATGAAGAGGGTCCAGTTTTCGACTTATATCACCAGTAAAACTGTCAAGCGCTTGATCAAGGTATTTGTTTACAGTACCTTTAATCTTTCGTTTTGCAAAATCAGATTTAATTGCCTTTGAAGCACCAATTCTACCAAGATTATACAAACCTTTTCAAGCGCTTTTAGCTGCAATTTCACCAAGACTGTGGGAATTTGCTATATCTAAAAATCCGCCAGCCATCTCTGACTGGCTATTTAGTTTAAATTTTTTTTATTGGATACAAAACGTGTCTTAGTAGCCCCACATTCACTACATTGAGATTTTAACATAAGACGATTATTTTTAGTTTTAACATATTTGTCAGTACCTGGTATAGATTCTGTTCGCTTCTTCTGTTTGACACAATATGATTTAACCATTATATATATAAGTTAGATATTTTTGAAATAATTGATTATGAATTGATGATTGACATTTTGATCCATCATATTAAATAATGGATTGTGAATAGTTTTTAAAATAGTTTTACCCTTTTGTCTTTGATATAGATAGTATAAACACCAATAACCGCACAAAACAGAATCTCTTTCTTGTATCTCATCTCCAGAATAAAGTATTTGTTTCCCACTTGATGATAAATACTTTTGAACCTCGTTTGGCATAATTAGACCAAATGAATCAAAGTATTTGCAATATTTATCAATATTCCTATAACAAACCCAATGGGTACCAGTCCCTATTTTTCTATCTAAATGAATGATACCACATTCTTTTTTTAATATATTATCTGGTAAATTATCTCGACTGAATATACCACTGAAATATCTAATCTTAAGTTTCTTAATCCAATTCATTAAATCTATGTTTGATAATGGTTTATTAATAAATTTTAAAGAATTGCTCCGATTAATGGGATTGAGTTGAATGGGCTGTTTTTTCCTAATAGCAGACCCTTGCCTTTTTTCCCTTTGCGTTTTCCCCCTTTGCGTTTTTTGGGAGCTTTTTTTTTTTTGGTTGGTATACCCATACCAATAGGATTTTTCATTTGTTCCCATGTTCCAAAAAAAAGGGGGTGGTTGAAGCACATATGGATTAATTAATCCTCGTTTTGATTTTGGTGGAGGAGGAACATAAACTGGTAATGATCTTTTAGATCGTTGTCTATCAACCTGTAATCCTTTACCAGTTAATGCATTCCACAAGAGTGGAACTCCAATACTAGCCAAAAGAGTACCGAGAAATTCTCCCTGTTGTGTTTTTGTGGGTTTAATAATTACCTGACCACCAGTCCGAAGAGCATTTAATATTTGCTTCTTTTGTGATGCAGACAACCAATCTTTATACTTAATCAATTGATTTACTTTATTTTGAGGAATCATAAAACCACCTGTTTGTCCTTTTCCAAAAATCTTATCAATTCCAAGGCTTGCTAAAGCGCCCATAGCACCTGTTGCTAGAGCTGGAACTGCTTTTGTTACTGCTTTTGTGGCATAAGGTAATAGTTTAGTTCCCATCGAAATCAATGATGACCATAGACTACCACCATGTTTTACAGCTTTTCTTATCTGTGTTTTTGAGATTTTAATATCAACGCCAGTACCATTATTCATAGCTTTTTTGATTCTATTCAGTTGTGTTCTGTTAAGCATGAGTTCATCATTACCAGTCAATTCATTTTATTTAATCGGATTGTTATTGCTGAATTATTTTGATAAGCTCTTGCTAATTTTTGTCTTTGTCCAACTGATAGTCTAACTCTATGAGAATAATAACTAGTCATTCCTTGTATATAATATATGTTATATAATTTTTTGGTTTAAAAAACATATTTAACTAAAGAATTGAATAATTTGTATTTGATTTAAGATCGAAGTAACAATTTACCATCCTTCTGTTGCAATTCTACTTCTTGCTCATAAAGTGTTAATGCATAGACACTATAATCTGCGTTTGTTCCTCCAGATAATTTATAATGGAAAGTAAGCTTTGTGGTTCCATCTTTGATATCCATTTTTTGTTTTGTTAAGTCAAAATACAGGAATGAAAATATAGTGCTGAAATTAGTTCTGTTAAGCAATGTTCCGCCTTGATAATCATTGTTTGCATGAACATATTTCAAAACATCTCTGTACACACGTGTGATATCTGTTGATGATGTATAGTGATTGTCAGGATATTCATTACCATTCCCTACCTCAAGATGACAATCCACAAGAGTTTGATTATTAGCTACACTAAATGTATTATACAAAAATGGATTTGCTGTTTGAACATTTATGTTTGGGTCATTGATTATAAACACAAAAACATGACGAGGTTTTGATATTCCAGATGTTATTTTGAAATTACCAGCTTGCTGTCGACTACTATTACTTCTCTCTATATTCTCTCTTAGATGACTCCATTTATGTGGTTGCAGATATTGACTCATATACAATGATTGTCCTTCTGAATTAAAAGTGATTCTTGGTACCCACAATTGCATCCTAGTAATGTACAGTACAATGTACAGTAATGTAATGTACAGTCAGTTCCTGTCTGCCAAATCAAATTGCCGTCACTTTCAATTTCAAAATTCAGTTCAATCCTTGTGTTGGTAATAGTTCATCCTCAAGACTTTCAAACATTGAATACCTGTTTAATGGAATCTCAGTATTTACTGTATCAGATTCATCTAGAAGGGCTTTTCTAGCAGCAAAACCTTTATTATAATCATCATGTGTCTTGTCTGTTTGTGTAATCCTATTGACATCCAGATAAAAAAAAAATCATTTGTTGCTGTACTTTTAGCATATGTCTGACTGTACTCTAAGAGATTTTTTATATTCACACAATGGTTAGCATCATTGCAATCATAAAGTTTCTTACCATTCACTTTGATATCCAAATTTTTTATGAAAGAAGATGAACCATTCACAATGCCCTTATTATCATCTAATGCGATATTACCACCATCAGCTGTCTTATTCACTTTAAAGCCTATGGAAAGTCTAGCATTATACCAATCAAATGGTGTTACTTCTCCACTATTATCAGCAACAAAACGATATCCATCCTTTTTTTGTCTAGCAGTATTGGCAACAACTGTATTCAGAGCTGTTTCTAATTCAAAGACTACATATTCATATCTTTCAACATATTTAGGATTTCTAAAACTCATTATATATAATTAGATTAGATAAATTTTAACTTACGAAGTTTGCCACCAGCTAATAATTGATTTACTCTTTCATTAATCTCATAATCCGTTAATGGTTGTTTTAACTGTTGAAGTTTGTCGTGTCATTAATGGTGTTCCCATTTTGGTTCCTTGTTTGCTTAATAGTTGAATTATTTTATCTCCAGCCTTTTTTGCTGCATAATCACCAGTTTTAGTAGCTGCGTTCTCAACAGCTTTTTCAGCACCTTTTTGAAGCCCAGTTTTTAATGTTTTTTTCATCGTTTGTCCAAATAATTTTTTACCAATGGATTTTAAAACATCTGTTATTCCTTCACCATATTGTGTTTTTATGTCTTCATTATAAATATGTGTTTTTACATATCGACCCATTTCTGGATTATAACGTCTCTTATATTCACATTGTCTCATGGTCATATATTATTACATTATATTAAATAGGTGTTGATCTGATAATCAAGGTTAGAAACCAATCTATACCATTCAGATTTATTGGTCTTCCTAAAGCGTCACTAACATAAAACCGCATTTGACTTATATGAATTGAGGCCACAGGACAAAATAATAATCTTTTCGGTTCATATGAAAATGGGTATGAACGAGTTAAATTGTTTGTAGGAATGACAGCGAGAGAATTCGTGTTCTGCCCATCAACAATGCTGTCTGTTATAACATCAGAATTTATATAAATAATATCAATAGAGTAATGAAGTTGTCTTTCAGTAGCATCGTGTTGCAATGAAATAAAATAATGATAATAGGCCATACGCTACTGTGATTGTATGTTTTTACTCTCAAGCTTTCGTCGGACACCGACATTTTGAATTATTTTGAATCTTTTGTCAGTCTGAATTCTTTGTTTAAGTGTTTTTGCTTTTGTTTAGGTGTTACATCATAATCCACGCTAGTCTTTATATTGCTTCGCATTTATGTAAATTCTTTCAGTTTTCTCCTGACGATGTCGGTGTCCGACGAAAGCTTGAGAGTAAAAACATACAATCACAGTAGCGTATGGCCTATTATCATTATTTTATTTCAATATCAATAGAATTTGTTATATTAGGTAAATATGAACCATATTCTGTTTGTGTAACTATTTTTTGTTCAAAACCGATTAACTCTCCAAAATTAGTGTTTCTTAGATCTAACTGATAATTATTGTCAATTTCAATAACCACTTTATATGATGATAATACAAGTATCAAATTAATATGATAATTATTTCCTGTTTTATGATTTTTTTCTATCCATATATTGATGTATATAATCATTTAAATCGGTATATGAATACATGCCATCAACAAAAGTTACTGTTTCCCATGTTTGTCCACTATCAGTGCTGTATTTGATAACATTGTTTTGATATTCTGGATTGATATTGTGCCAAGAATATGTCATTGTAAGTCTATCTACAGCCATTTCATTTATCATATCATCTCATAATTGTAAGATTGGGTTGAATTTAATTTCAAAATCCTCAGCTTTACTTCTTCCTTCTTTCACTCTATTAACAGATGAGATATGAATTGTTCTTTCTGTCATTATATATTATTAGATTACATATTCTTTCATCAGACTTATCAGCTGATCGTTTGTAATTGTACCCAGTTTGTTTAATGTGTGTGCAATTTGTGAAAATTCGTCTTTTACTCCATCATTTCCTGCCATTATTGCCCCCCCCCCCCCCCCCCCCCAGCAGCTCTAGCCGACTCATAAGATCATGTGGATTGTTATAATAAACAACACCACTGCCTATCTTTTTATATTTATTGGAAGTTCTATGTATTGGTATTTCACTAATTCTATTCAAATCATCAAATACCATTTTTGATAGAGGACTATATTTCTTCCTACTGTTGAACCGCTTTGTAAACAGATCAAGTGTATCAAAATCAACTTGTTTATCATATACTTTTTTCTTATTTTGGTAGGCAACTAATCTAAGCTGACCATATAGTTTAGGGATATCAATGCTTAAATTACCATATTTACCCTCGGGTGTTATTTTATATGCATTTCTTTTTGTTTGTGTATAGATACCTTTTCCTATTTTTAGTGTTTTTGTACCTTCTTCAATTACATCTATTCGTTTTCTGTATTTTTGTATGGCATCAATCTCCTCAGTATATTCAGCTATCTTATCTTTATTTTTCTTCTTTGCTGTTTTTGTTGTAGATAAATGCCCTTTTTCTCGCCCTAATTTGATGTTTAGTTGACCTGCTTTATCTAATGTATTCTGTACTGTAGTTGCATCTTTTATAGTCTCCAAAAACACAGTAGATGGTAAAGGTAATTGATGTTTTTGAATTATACCCAGTTCATCTTCTGTAAAACCTTTATTCATATCAGATATCATTTTTGGAGATTGTTCGCCGTTAGAGCCAGGCAATGCTAATTTTTGTACTTGTTCAGAATATGGTATGATTTGTTTTTTCTGATATTCCTCTCTCAATTTACTGATTTCATCAATTTATTTTTCTAATTGCTCAGTAATCGGTTCAAATTCTTCCTTCTTTTTTCTTGGAAACATATTGTTTAGAAGTTTGTGTTTCTTTGATGACATCACGAACAATTTTTGTCATTTTCCCAGACTCGATTTTTGGAATAGCGATTTTCTTATAATGATTAATGTCCATTTATATTAATATGTTATATAAAGTTAAATAAACTAATCTCAACTTATCTTTTATATAACATAATAGTATAATGGAAATACCTAATTATGATTCAGGAAACAATCAAAATGAAAATTTCAAACAATTGTTTCCATACATGCCTAGGAACACCTTTCGAATGTTAATATGTGGTAATCTGGTAAAACTAACCTCTTATATCATATGTTGATGCCCCCCTTGTTATATTACGACCAGATCCATTTATATGCGAAAAACCTTGATCAAGATAAATATATAAACATGATAGATAACATAAATGAAATCAGCTAACAGGTTGGTTATGATGTTCTAGTTTGTAATAATAATGATATCATACCAGTTAGTGATATACAAAATACAGACTTACATAGAATAGTTATTTTTGATGACTATGTGTGTGATAAAAATCAAAAGTAACTTATTGATTATTTCATTCAAGGACGGCATAAGAATTGCTCAGTTATCTACCTAAGCCAATCATTTTATAAAACTCCAAAAGATATCAGACTAAATTGTAGTCATTTTGCAATCTATGATTTTCCAAGTAGTAGAGAAAGAAATTTGATATCACAAGAACTTGGAGTCAACAAAGACCAATATATTAAAGCAACTAAAAAACAATACTCGTTCCTATATGTTGACAAACCAATGAAAACAGTGAAAAGAAACTTTTATGGAAATATATAATCTAATAATATAACATGGGTTTGTTTAATGAACATTCTGAAACTACTCCAACATCAAATAACACGGTAAAAGCAGGTCCACCAGGGATTGGTTTCAAATTGACAGATGATGGTGATTATGATATGCAATACAAGAAATTAGTTAATGTCGAGGACCCTACAAATTTTAATGATGTCGTCAACAAAGAGTATGGAGACACGCATTATTTAAAGTTAGATGGAACAACTCACATGACAGGCGATCTTGACCTCAGAGGAAATAAATTAATTCTACCTGGAGAAATTGATATGGATCGAAAACTGATCACAAATATGAACACAGATGAAAACAATGATCTCAGTGCTGTGAATATGATAACTCTGAAGAAATTTCATCCTAATACGCCTGCACCAACGCATGAAGTCACGAAAGATATTGATTTGATGGAGATGTTCAATATTAAAAACAGCAAGCAACAGACATATAAAGATTTGGGTGCCAACTATTTGAATTTAATCAGTTATTACGATGCTAAAAACATTTTTCTGAGTCGGAAAGATATGCTTCCTATGGAGAATTCAATTGATATGAACAACCACGTGATATATAATGTTCGAACCCCAACTGTAAACGATATGGCTACGAATAAAGGTTATGTTGATACACATTTAAACGAAAAATTAGACAAAACGATTTCCAGCGATCTTGATATGCAAAGTTATAAAATTACTAATTTAGCAACACCTAAACCAAATGAGAATAGCGCTGCCGTAAATGTTTCATTCTTCAACGCCGAACTCAATGATTCTAATACAAACTTGTATACACGAATAACAGACGATTATAAGAGTTAGGTTAACAAGTCACACATAACTTCCTCTACTACAGAAAAAGACGTTTTCAGATACCTGATGGAAGATGTGGACGAGAGCTCGTCGGAGAGTAATATTGTTGTATCCAGTCCACACAAAATCAATAAGAAAGCCTATGATATGACTCTTACGACAGACAATAACGATGACTTCAGGTCAAGGATAGGTTTTAATGCATACAAACTTCCTCAAGGTGAGTACACTATGGTGATTGAGTTTTTCGTTCCAGATAAAGTTCACATTGGTTCGACATCTGTCAATGTTGTCTCAACAGTTCTTAATATCGGACAGCAAACTACAAAGATATTCAACACTGAAGGATATACAAAAAGCATTGTTCATTTACATAAGTATCAGGTATCTCCACCTGAATATATTATGATAGATCTTCATGGAAGTATATCGAAAGGGAATACAAAGAAAGCACATCTAATCGTTTATGGTGTTCGAGGTTATGTCTCAAGTGTTGATCCAGATGTATTTGATACTGTTTTTGTAATTGAGGGTGGAAAAATGGCTATGCAAACTGGTTTGAATATGAATTCATACAAAATCATGAATGCAACCCATCACATATTTGGGCAATTAAAAACAGATAATAATGGGGGTAAAACGCTTTTATTAAATGGTTGTGACAAAATAATAATTCCAAACGGATGTCAATTAAAAAAATAATAAGTCGATTTACGGTCTTGTTTAAGAGGAAATCAATTTAACCATACCGCATTTATAAATAAAATGAGGCTGATTGATGAAATAATCATTGATCTTTGTCCTCTTGCCGATAAATTTGAGAAACAGTATTATAAAAAAGTCGAGTAAACCTTAAAAGTAAATTTTATTTCATAATTCATTCATAGGGAAACCCCTTTGCATGACGTATGACTTCCTGTTTTTCTGAGAATCATACAACAGGTCACCTTTTAATAATTTTGTTAATATCATACTTAATTAATTTATAAACTTGTTTCCACCATTGTTCATAAAATTTTAATGTCTTCTTTGATTTTGAAAGTGGTATAAATTCATATTCCATTCCTAAGATTTTAAATATCCTCATCAAAACATATTTAATACTAATCATCCGTTTACGGTTCTTATTAACTTCTGGTAACACGTTGCTTATTAATGCAAATATCTTATATATTTTGTCACGGTCTGGAAAACTCAATTGAATTTCTTTATTATATTTATTTATGGTATTTTCAATGTGATATTTTCTTACATACACACTCTTCCTCCTTATTCTATACATATTCTCGTGAAAGTCAACATATGGACTAGCTAAATCCTGACTATGAACGGTACCACAACTTAGACAAACATTCATTCCATTGTCATTAAACATGTATTTTTTAACTCTTAAATAAAGCAAGGACCACTTGGACAAACAGCACGGCGAAGTGAAGCCGGATCTTGGTGTAGATCAGGATCAGCAGTATTGAATAAAACTTAAAACTAAATGCAAGGCTGATCGGACAGCTATAAAGGGTATTTTATTGCCCAATATTTCGGTTAGGCAAAACTAACCTTCATCAAGGGCTACAAAGAGCTAAGTAAAAATGGAATAAAACGGTTACAAGATATAAAATGATTCAAAAGAAAGATTAAATACGATTGGTTAACAAAAATAAACAGCAGAAACGTTTACAAAGGCTACTATAAAAATAGAAAGTATATTAAGTTTCATCGCGTCTGTTCATCCCATAGGGTTCAAGAGTCTTGCCCTTGGAAATTAAAAATGCTTCTCTGGCCTTACGAATGGCGTCTCTGCCAGAGTTAATGAGTTCAAGGGGAATGAGTTCTATGTCGTTGATTGAATGGCCAGGAAGAGAAAAGTGATCTGAAACGGCGGTAGGCTGATGAATGTGATGTTGGTTAATGGCTTTTTCGATTGCGCGTCTGTGTTCGCCAAATCTGTCGCTGAGATGTCGTTTAGTCTCTCCTATGTATTGTACTTTGCATCTGCAGCACTGTATCATATATATGAGATTCGTTGATGAGCAAGAGATGTGGTGTCGTATTCGTTGTTGTTCGTTTGTAGAGAAAAAGGTGTAAAACGTGGTTCCCTCTGAGATAAAAGGACACGTTTTGCACCTATTTCTGTTACAGCGGAAAGCTCCTGGTGTTTGGGGGGTGGTCTGCGGTGTTTGGCTCTGACTAAAATGTCACGGAGGTTGTTGCATCGGCGGTACGATATGAGAGGAGGAGAAGGGAATGCTGCTTTGCATCGTTGTGAAGAACGAAGAATGTTCAGATTGTTGAAAATGGTTCGACGTATGTTCGGAAGGGCTGGATTAAATGTTACTGCAAATGGGATTCTGTTAGACTCTTTTTATTTAGATGTCTCGAGGGCTTCGCTGCGAGGAATCAGACGAACTTTCTCTATTTCTTCTTCAATAAAACGGTGTTTATATCCTCTCTTGATTAAATGGGATGTGAGTGCGTTCGAACGTGTGTTAAAGTACTCATCCGTAGAACAAATTCTTCTCAATCGTAAGGCCATGCTAAACGGGATGGATTGTTTGGTGTGAGAGGGGTGGCAGGATGATTTAAGGAGATACTGATGCTTGTCTGTAGGCTTAACATAAAGGTCAGTTTCCAGTCTGCCGTTGATGAGCATTACGTTAACATCAAGGAAGGGGATTTCGTTGTAGGAGAAGGAACTGGTAAATTTGATTGTAGGATGTAGGTTGTTTAAGTATGTGATAAAATCATTTAATTTTTCTTCTCCATGCGACCATAAAAGAAAGATGTTGTCGATGTAACGCCACCAGATAAGGGGAGAATGCGAAGCACCCGCTAGGGCGTGTTCCTCAAATTTTCCCATGAAGAGATTGGCGTAGGAGGGAGCCATTTTCGTGCCCATCGCTGTTCCATTAATTTGTCGGTAGTGTTGTCCATTGAATGTAAACGTGTTATTGGTGAGGATCATGCGGATGAGATCACAGAGTCTGGTTGTCTGAATAGTGGGATTGAGTCGTCGGTCTAGAAAATCGCTGCACGCTTGGATTCCGTCTTTGTGAGGTATGTTTGTATAAAGTGAAGATACATCGAGGGTAACGAGTAAAACACCGTCAGGTAGTTGACCAATACTGTTGAGTCTGTTGAGAAAGTGGGTGGTGTCTTTTATGTGAGAGGGAAGTTTGGTCACCAGTGGTTGAAGATGGAAGTCGACGAACTGGGAAATACGTTCTGTGGGATGGCTATTGCTGGAGACTATAGGGCGACCAGGATGACCTTGTTTGTGTATTTTAGGAATGGTGTAAAAGCGTCCTGGTTTAGGAGAGTTTTCTTGGAGGTATTTTGCTGTTTCGTCATCGATCATTTTGTCAGATCGTAAACTGGAAATGTATCTTATAACACATTTGTGAGTGAGCGGAGTGACAACATGATTCAACAACTTCCGTATTTCTACCAACATCTGCTAATCGTTGGTCACAAAAGGGACAGGCCAACTCTCCCATATTCTCAAATTCATCATGAATTTCCAAATTACAATTCATTCTATACTATTATATGAGATTATATTTTTATGTGACTGTCACTAAAATCCAAAGAAGTCATTACGTCACGGCACAGCTGTACCGGTCTCAAAAACGAAGCAAAACTTACTTTAAAGTATAAATGTATGACGTCACGGCACAGCTGTGCCGGCCTACCTAAATAATTCAGTGCTTCAATGTTCACGTTTATTTCTACCGAACGATGTGACGTCACGGCACAGTTGTGCCGGCCTACATACAAATGCCACAAGCACAGTCTATTTCATGTGTCCAAGGCATTGCTACAGCTGGATGACTTTCAAAATATTTGGCTCCAGCATATGGTATTCCAAAACTTGGTTCCAGCATATGGTATTCCAAAACTTGGGTCCCATATTTGATTTCCATTATAGAATCCCATTTTCGATTCCTATTCTTAATACCCATTTTTGATTCCCATATTTGATTCCCATATTTGATTCCCATATTTGATTCCCACATCCGAATAAAAAAAGTAATGAGTACTAAGAATATGTATTTTTTGACACTAAAATTAACAATGAAAAAAAATCGGACGACAGTCGAACCTCTCTACAGCGGCCATCTTTTGACAGACCATCGTGGCCTTTGTGGAGAAGTGGCCGTTATGGGGAAGTAATCAATTGAGAGTGATCAGTAAATGAGAAGTCGAGACAGAAAAAACTGGCCGTTGTAGAGAAGTGAGGAGGTGGCCGTTAGTAGAGGCTCTACTGTAATAACTTATGTGTTTTATTTAGGGCCTGGTCGCACTACAGTCAAAAACAAAAATTATCCCGTGCAAAATGACAAAAATAAACATTCCACAAAAAGCGTGTCCCACCAGACCGGTTTCTTTTGTTTTCCTCGATTTTTGCACGGGCTAATTTTTGTTTTTGTCTGTAGTGCGACCAGGCCCTTACTCAAAGATAATATTTATAGACTGAACAATACATGTCCATTTTTTCCCTATTGGACACTAAAAAAACTATTGAATTATAGTTAACGCGCCTATGGAATTACGGCAGCTTCTGCCACACATTGTGACATATTTTAATCCCACATTTATCATACTGAAGTGATTTCAATCTCTGCACTGAATTAAAAAACTCATTAATAATTTATAAGCCCATTACCCAATCAAATGGTAGATAATACATCACGTGCAGTGACTTTATATCGATAAACCTCATCCTTATTAGTATGCGGTGTTTTATCAGATATAAAGACACTGCACGTGACTTATGAATATTAATTAATTATCAACACAGAAACTGACACAACAAATGGTGGGAACATATTTAGGCCCCGTCCACACGTATCCGGATATTTTCGAAAACGGAGATTTTTTTCTTCGTTTGCACCTCCCGTCCACACGTAAACGGCGTTTTCGGCAACAAATACGGAGGTTTTTGAATACGCTCTCCAGACTGTAGATTTTTAAAAACGGAGATTTATCGTATTCGTGTAGAAGGTCGAAAACGAAGGTTTTCGAATACGATGACGTCAAAACAAAGATGGCGGCAAACTCTTTGATTTTCGCGGGCTTATGCTTCTCACAGCGCGCATGTGTCAGTAGCCTGCGCATGCTCATCATGTGAAGTCTAGCGTATTCGAAAAATTTTCGCGTATACGTGTGGACGGGCAAATACGATTGTAATACGGTCCGTGTGGACGCGGATGTTTTCGAATACGGAGAAAAAAATCTCCGTTTTCAAAAATATCCGGATACGTGTGGACGGGGCCTTAATGTTCTTTCAACAAATTTCACACACAATGCTGTACAGCGACCGGCGAGGGTACCTTTCACCATTCTCTTTGCACAGTTCTTCGACAAATTTAATTAGCCAAAAGTTCAGTGATTCAGCCGTCATAATGGCTATATCAGTGTCCAGGCGCTGTACTTTAGACTTGTCAGTTGTGAAGGCGCAAGGCTCGATTGCTGGATTTTTGTTTTCCCTACCATTCTGCCATTCTACTAAAAGTTTCACTGACCACTTTGTCACTGCACGTGTCGACTTTGGGATAGCATTCTCGATTAAATTCTTCTCTTCCTCGGCATTTTTAGGCTTCCGAAAAACTCTGGAACAGGACGCCATGTCCTCTTCGGTTGGTAGAAGAAAAGTACAAAACACGTGTGAGATTTGATTTTCTTGCATACTAATTTAATCCCTAATGTTTTTCTCGTATGCTAATTTCTAGCGTTGACAAAAGCATAATTGTTATGAACTCTCTTGATACACGCTTTTCCAAGAATGTTTTTGAAGCCGTTCAAGAAACTCGCAGCACGTGTTTTATCGGGTCAAAAACCACTCGGCTACGCCTCGTGGTTTTAAACCCGATAAAACACTCCTGCTCGTTTTTTAAACATTACTTAATTGAAACAACAAAATGATACCCATTTTGGGCGTGTTTTTTTTTCCGTTTTAGACCATGCGATAGTAGTATGGAGAATGGATTCTAACCGGCAAGTTTTTATCATCTTTACAAGTATATGATAATTAACGGAAGAATTAACAAGAGAACGTGAAATTGGTTCTTCAAAAACAAGTCCAGGTAAAAGGGACTGTTTACAGTAAAACTATGTTAATACAGGGAGTAATACAAGAAAATCAAGCGTTTTTTTGCCGCATGTATGTTGATGAAACGGAATGGAGACCAAAATATTGACCATTTTAATTTAACTGTATTATCGTCTTAGCATAACAAAATTAAATATTTAAGAGGAAATAGCAAGGGAAAATGCGGTAAGAGAACAAATCCCGGTGCCCGGTGATATCATTTGAAACATATTAGGGAGCTTAAGCAACGGCGACGCCTACTACTTTGCAGTTGTTCCAATTTGTTTAGTTTGCAGGGCTTCAAATGGCCTCCTGCCAAATTATAGGGCTAAAAATAGGGTCTTTTTTTCAAAAATATAGGAAGAATATAGGGAATAGGAAAAAATATAGGAACAATATAGGGACTTTTTTGAAGCATTTACAAGTGATATACAGCAAAAATTAACATTTTTATTTAAACAAATACAATGGCCTCCTCCATGCCCCTCATAGCCATTAATAACCATCACACTTAAAGCACAAGATATTTAACACAAAGTTGGAAACAAACTCAAATTTAACATTCCTGACATTCAGTCTAAAAAAACGGCAATAAGTGCACATCATGTCCACAACATTCAGTAAGTGTCCTTTTGCTTCTTGGCAGATACATGTTTTGAATTATAGCCTTCCAGGAGTCTCTTCTTGTTTTTGTCTAGTTCATTTATCTTATTTGAACACTGTTGGGTTTGCTCCATTGCATGTTCCATCATCTTCTTAGCAACTTCAAGTGGCCCTTGAGCTAGCTACACTAGCCTCGTTGGAAGTGTTTTTGTTCTTAATTGCCTGTGAAAGCATTTCATTTGCTTCTTCATAGAGTGTTTTAGCCGTTTGCAGCTCACTGTCCTTCTGGTCTTTCGACTTCATCAGTTCTTTTTCTCTCAGAAAAATTCAGTCTGCTTCATTCAAACTTCCCTGCTTCCCTTTCTCTCTCTTTCTCAGCATCCCTCAGCCTTTTTTTCTCTGCATCTTGAATGCTCGTTTTCTTTGCCAGATCGTCTTTTTCATCAGAGAGCCTTTTTGAATAAGTCCTTTGGTGATGTGAACATTCTTTGGCTCTCCGTACTTCTTCACATGAACTTTGACAGAACACAGACGATTTAATGTGCAATCATGTATTCAATAGAAGCCCTGTCTGGAGTTACTGTCTTCTTGTTTGCAGAAAGACTTTGTTCTACATCTGCAATGACATGAGCTATAGAGAGAAGGTTTTTGACGAGTTTCTGAAGAACAGGATACTTAAATTCACCCTGCTGAGATTTCTTTTGGAAGACGTCCGCCGAGTAATGGTCAACCCTATGCATGCTACTATCTGCATCAACACCCCCTGCCTTGTACACCTTCCACTCATCTGTAACCAAAGCAACTTCCTATTCTGATATTGTTGGCATCATGACTGCTTGTCTACGAATAGCTTGTGTGCCATGCTCACTATCTATGAGAAGTGGATGTAGGAAAGAGACATCTCTTAAAAGCTTGTTGTCCATTGGTAGATGGCCAATCAGATACTTTGTGGTGCCCACATAGAACTGTTTCATACCATGAAGAGCTTTCTACTGTTGGTCACTAGACAGCTTAGACAGGGCAGAGCGAGATTTCTCTCCCACTTCCATCTGAGAAATGGACAGTTGGTTGTCTGGCTTGGAATAGTCTACTGTCAGCAGGCGCTTCCCTCTTTGTTTTTCAAGGCTTGGCTTTTGAGGAAGCGACCCATAAGGGACTTCAGAAGCTCACACATTGTATCACACAGTAAATGAATCAGTGGCCCTTCACTCTGGAAGAAATATAGAAACTTCTTAAACATTGGTTCCACAGATAGTAGAAAAGCCAGTTGAACTGGAAAGGACTTCTTTTGTAACTTTCTACAGATAATTATGATTGTACCACTCATTCTTCTCCAAGGGCTTGAAAGTCTTCACCTGTGTAGCTAGCTTGGGCAATTCTTCAAAGAAGTATTTCTTGATTGCTTCCCAGTTCTTGACAATTCTGTCTAATGCTGGAATAAGGGTACGCCACCTGCATTGTACATGCCAGATGAATAGGTCATCATCAAGCCCCAGATTATTCAACACATGGATGGAATCTTCTCTGCGTAGTGAGCTCTTCAACCAATAGAAAAGATCTATGGCTAGTTCCTCAGATGCCTTTCCATATGCATTAATACATGCATGGAAAGCATTATGCACAACATGAATGTTGCAAGGGATGAATGGCAAAAGACCTGCAGGGAGTCCTTTATCTAAGAGTACGTTATTGACTGTACTTCATGTGGTTTTGTTGACATTTAGTCCACCTAATGCCAAACTTACTAAGCCTGAGAGAGGCAGCTGGTAGCCCTATTTCTGAAGTATGTTGACAATTTTCTTTGCAACATCATCATAATGGCATGACCAAGGATTAGTGTCTGCAAGAATCTTACACTGATCTCATTTTTCTCTTGAAGCAGTTCATTGGTGACAAATATTGGTACATTAAACAGCAGCTACACATACTGAACTTACTAGTTTACTCTTTGCTTGACCCAGGAAATTCACTGCCTTTGTTACATCCACCAGAACAAAGTTTATGAGCTTAGCAATATTTATTTCCTTTTTTATTCTGAATAAAATGATAGGGATTATAGGACATTTTTTAACTATATAGGGAGATATAGGGAAATTGAAAAAATATAGGAAATATAGGAAATATAGGGACACTTGAAGCCCTGAGTTTGTCTTATGTGACTAGATTTTCCAGGAGCTGAATTTGAAGGGGTGGCTTTCCCGTTCAAATTTAACCGTCGTGTGTTCACGTTCTCCACAAAACCTATAATTTGATCATTTGACGTTTTTGTTTTGCAGGGTACGTCAAAGAAATGTACAAAAATGTAAGGGCAATGTAAGAGGCATTGTTTTCGCTCAGTAAACCTATTGTTTTGTGCCGTTCCCGCTGCCGGTTACCGTCGTGGTTGCTTAAGCTCCTTATTATAAGTTTGCGCCCACGCTGCTTTATTACTTGTACCTGTGTAAGCGCAGTCTGTGCTCACCATAAAACTCCATTTACACTACAAAAGAATCAGTAAGGGTAATTTTCATTTTCGGCAACGCGAGGGTAAAATGTGCAGTGTAAACGGCGAAAGTCTGTCATGCCTTGCCAATTTATTTTTTCGGTTTTAGGACCACGTTTGCAAGTTGTACCGTTTTTGAAAAAAAAATATCCTTACCTAAAATAAAACGAGCAAGGTAAAAACGGATGTGTGCAAACTGTCCTTGACTAACCAAAATGAACATTACCATTGCAGATTTTTATTCTCAATTTCCTTGCTGATTCTTTCTCGCCGAGAAGGGTGGACCCAAATATACAAAAAACGGGAGTGCTCGTCGACAGATTTTCAATAAATATACTGAAAGGTACGAGAATTTCTTTTGTTTGGCGTCGCTCAATTGCATTTTAAACCCATAAGAGCTATCAATTCTAAAACAAAACATGTCAGAAATATTCTGTCGAACTTTTTGTCTTGATAGCCAAATTCTAACGGTGGACATTTCAGATTTTACCACCCTAAATGGTACCAAACTACACTTTTGACCCCTACGATGAGCACCACCGTCATTTTAAAATGGGAGTCCCCCCCTCCAACGGGCTAGGAAAATAATAACTGATAAAAAAGGCTAAAAGTATTGCTGATAAATTATCAATTTAATTTTGAGGACTCCATCGCTGTCCACCCATTTATGGATGGTATTGATATTTGTTCCCCATATTTCTCCTTCTTTGAGGGTAACAATTCGAAGGCAGAAAACCTTTTCATCTTCGTGTCCTGGCCTCATGACAATCCTATAAGTAAGTAAAAACGTTTTAGTTTGCAACTGACAAATTCTTTCATAATTTTAAAACAAAAGATATGTTTGATATTTGTTACACCCGAACAAAGCAAAAAATTATGCTATTACTGGATGGATAATTCATGCAAATGCGGCATGCAATCGAATATTCTGAGCTACATTACATCATCAATGCATTGGTATACGAATGGTTAAATTAGATTATTCGCTTTCAAGAGTTATCAGATTTGATTTCTAGCTTTTAATCGCATTATTGAATAATTAAATAATATATTATAATTATAATAAAAACCTTCCCAACACCCTTTGCACCAGAAAATTTTTTGATGCCAAATAACTCTGTCAATTTTGAATGTATGAGGATACTACACCACATGCTATTTGCAACTACCATAAAATACCTGTTTTAATTGACTGTGCTATGGCGTCATCAGTCACGTGACTATGCACCCAGGTGCCATTCAACGTTTTTTAGGAACATGCTTTGATGAATGTAAATACAGTCAACTTAGCAAGGAAGGCATTCGCTTGCAACATTTCCGCATGCCCATTATTACTCTGGATTTTTTAAATTAAGGGGGCTATACACATGAGCAAATAGGGGTCTGGGGACTAGTATCTTTGTATATATGTATCTTTGTAAGGGTAAAATGCAAAGTTAAACTATTTCGTATGTTGGTAGATATAAGTCTAAAAATAAGTTCTTTATGAACGTCATCAGTATGACGTCATGAAACACGTGACCAGAACGCACGGAAGTTGACTGATTTTTGGAACTTTTTGGAACCATCAAACATTTTTATTAACTTAAATAAATCTCCGTTTTTCCGCCCAGGTTAAAATAATGTTATTTTTGTGTATAAAAAAAGGCGATTATTACTCCTCTAGTAAAAATGAAGGTGACGAAAAAAAGTTTTACACGTTGGAAGTCCTTGAAAATCCATCCTTTCCTGATCCTGTTCAGCGACTTTTCAGTTTAGAACTATAAACAAATCTGCATAAGTGGTTTTTATCTAACCTCTTACCAATGGCGTTGGCAGTTTTTCTGTAGCATTTTTCTTTCATACCGATCAGGGGTTAGATTTTTTTTTATTCCCTCACCCTCCCCTCCCCTTCGGTCCACTTCGCTCCCCTCCCCCGCTCGGGTTTGCAGGACACGGTCAGCGGGAGGACTGGTTCAAGTTTTCACACCAACTGTCCCGCATCCGCCATTTTTCCTCGCCATTTTATTTCGTCGATTCAGAGCCCTGTTTAGTGAAAAAAGGCTGGCGAAATTGCTTTGCAAACTGTTCTTTTCGTGGCTAACTTACGACATAGCGCAAAGAAGTCTGCCAAGAGTGTACAAAGGAATTCGCCGGTCGCGAGAGGTTAGCCGGAGAAACTTGAGAAAGGACAAGAAAACCTGGAAAAGGTAGGTGACTTGAGTTTTAAATTACATGTAGTAAGACTTAAGTTTAACTTTCAACCTAATGTCCAACTGGACAGGGTTCAGGGTTATTTTAGACCGTTTGGGCGATTGATTAAGCTTATTAGTTTCTGTTTGATATTGTGCACATCTAACTAGTTTAGTTTTATTATTAATTAATAAGCGACTTTGTTTACAAACAGATTTGCAAAAGTCCGCGACTCTGAGCGCTGAAAAAAAAAAATATCACAGGGCGTAACATGTCGATCTAAATCGATCATCGAAAACGTAGTCGATGAGTCGATAGTACTCGATGTTTGTCGATAATTGTCAATCGACAGGTTTAATTTGTCGATAATTTATAAAAGTCTATAATCACAAGATTTTCATGGCTACGAAATTAACCAAACTAACAAGACCTTTTAATAGCTCGAACGACTTTTCAGGTTGAAGTATAAACCGCTCTGAAAAAAATCTTTACGGCAATAAACTTACATAAAAAAAAAACTGAGCGACCAAGTGGATTGTTATTCAATGTACTGCAGAATCGAATAATTACCTTGAGAAATGATAAACCAAGATAAACAGTGGTTCATTCAGGGCTTGATGGACCCCAAAAAGCCGTTAAATTCTGTTAAAGTTGGTAAACGCTGGAGTTTAATCAGGTTTAATGAGAACAGGACAGAAGCAGTGTGACACAGCATGACAGAAGGCGGCGATCAAGAAGTAGCATGAAAATGACATGCATAAATCACTGATAAGACGTAAAATGATTTGACATGAAAATGAATCACTTTTACTGGAAGAAATGAGTAGTTTCTGATTTCAGCTTGTGTTTATTTGAGCTTCCAATTACAGTGTAAAATCGGTAAAATAAAGTCTTTGACATAGCCGATCCTGCTTCGTTTATCCGCGTTCGCCAACTTTGTTTTTTATATTTCGATACTTGTTGATCGAAATCGATTAAAATCGAACTGTAAAAAAAAAAACCAATAATCACAAGAAATCGTGTGATCGACTTTTATCAAATTCCAGTATTTGTCGATTGATTAGTAATGAATTCAATCTACAAGGATTGATTTTTATAGACTATTGAAATTATTGACATGCCCTGATATCAGCTTTTGTGGTAATTTTCAAAGTGTACACGTAATTTATGCTATACGGTAAGGTTTTAAGCTTGCTTTCGACAGTTGAACTTATAAGAGGTTTTAAATATGACGTGTACATGTAGCTAGAAAGATGTTTTGTTGCCTTTAGTTTCAATTCACCTTTTTCACTGTATTTCAAGCGCAAGAATAGATCTTTGACAGTGGAAATTAGAGGTGGAAGTAAAACCAAAACCTAAAAGTCTGCATCTTGCATCATGCTCTAGAATTACTGCCCCTTTCAATAACATGTGGAATTTGAAATTCAAATCTCCACCAACAGTTGTGTTATTCCCTGCCGTCAATCATAATTAATACGAAAGCCAACGGACCATGTAAAAAAGAAACAAACAAAGTGGATCGAAATCTACCAATCATAATGCACGGACGTGACCTTTTGACCTCATTGAAGTGAAGATCTGTTTCCCGAGAGGTAAGCTAAGATGATTGACGGCAGTGTAAAACGCAACTGTTGGTGGAGATTTGAATTTCAAATTCCGCATGTTATTGAAAGGCGCAGTAAATTTGTTATCAACTACAGTTGTATTGCCATTTTGAAGTGTACATGTATTTTTGTTCTCCTAAGGTAATCAGACTTTCAAAAACTACAGTCACATGTACATATTTTGGTTTACATTTCAAAGAAGGAACAAGTCGGATAAAGGTAATGGATCCGTCAATTCCAAGCCCGCCCATTACCCCCCCCCCCCCCCAAATGGCTCCGTCAATTCCAAACCCGCTCACCCCCCCCCCCCCCCCTCCACTGGGTATTTGTCGGACATTTGCCTTTTTTTTTTAAATAATGTTGCAAATGCCCCACGGTGAGGTCAGCTTATACATGTACAAACAAATCCCCATGGTGGGGCTTCTGAAAGAGTGCAAATGCCCAGGGATAAGATCAAAATTTATTTTAATAATTAATTATTTTAATTATTAATTAATTATTAACTAGTAATTTCAATGTGAAAGTGAGTGCTGGCGAAGGGGGATAAAACAGCGGGAAGTGAATTGAACATTGGACAGCTCCGGTAAATTTTTTCAACTTTTTAAGGGAAGGGGTTTAAAGGGTGAGTAGAGTAGGCTTTCCCTGGATGAGTTGTAAAAATTACTACAGCAAGTGGTGTTTTTGAAAATTGCCCAACCATAGCCTTACTGACTTGCATTACCCACACTGCTAAACTAACTATGGACTATGGGCTGCTTTATAAAAAAAACCATTACCAAGAACTTATTGTTCAAGTTACAGATATTTTAAAGATACAGTAATATTGACATTGAAGAGAAATAACTTTTACAAAGGACAATTCAAGAGGGTTTTGTCTCAAGCTAATTGAAGATTTCATAATAGCTTTCTTAAAAAACAAAACAAAAGTACATTGCTTTGCTAAGTATCTTTACTTACGGCTGTTTGTTTACATTTTTAAAAATTCATTGTTCAAGTTAGAGTTATACCTAAAAACATGACTCAACGGTCAAATCAGCCGGCCCAGCCGGCACAGATTTTGAATTATTTGCCTCCACGGGCGAAGAACTCGTCTGAATGTGCAAAGAGTCGTTGGATTTCAGAGTGAAACAATCATCTGATTTCACAGAATAGTTCGCTTCGACGAGCGATTAACGTTTTTTCAATTCTTTCGCCTCAATGGGCAAAGAGCATGACTCAACGGTCGAATTATCCGCCACAAACGGCACAGACTTTGAATTATTTGCCTCAACGGGCGAAGAACTCGTGTGAAAGTGCAACGAGTCGTTTGATTTTACAGTTTAGTGGTTCGCTTCCACGAGCGATGGACATTTTGAACTGCTTATAGCAAGCAATCGTTCGTGACCATGATGAATAATTTCACAAGCAAATGAAGACATTTAGCAAACATTTAGAAAATACGTACCTACTAAGCAAGCAATCGTTCGTGACCATAATGAATAATTAATTTCACAAGCAAATGAAGACATTAATTTTAGCAAACATTTAGAAAATATGTACCACCTCGAAAGCGAAAGCGTCTGACAGCATGACAGATTCTCGCGTGGATTGTCGATTTAGACAGTTGTCGCGTTCGTTGTCACGGTTGATTGATTGCGTTGTGAAGTAAAATGACAGACGTTGCTAGGCGACAGTGACAATAACCCACTGCGCATGCACCCCATCTTACATCCGACAAAATTTTGGATTTTTCTCCTATTGCCAAGAATAGTGTGCTGCCTCGCTAACGCTCGCCAGCAATTATTTTAATAATTAATTATTTTATAATAATTAATTATGGCAGCAATAATTGTTCACAAATAAATGGATCTTTATTCATGCTAGAAATTCTTTCATTTTCCTCAGTATTACTTACATCCGTTCCCTCATTTGTTCTAAATATTTGTGTTTAATTTATTGTTCCCGCAAAACGTTTGACTCTGAGATAGCCCTCTAAAATTCCTGATCGAATTGACAGTTTACCTTGATATTATCTTCTGTGGCACTTGAAAGGTAAGGCACTAGCCTGCCTGTCATGAAAATTGTGTGAAAGCCCAAAATGGAATGTGACTGCGTTTACTCTGTTGCTTGCTGTCCGGTTCTCTTGAAAAGTGTGGGACCCAAACAATGTTTATCAACTCAGTTTTTGTGTTTTTGAGGGCAATCAAGAAATTTAAAATAAAAAAACTAAGCATTGTATGAGTCAACTTTTAAAATCTGAAAGATAAGGTTGTTTTGACAATGCCCCACCCCCAGGCTGACCTGTTTTGGTAAATGCCCCACCCTTGGGAAGGAAAAGCTATAACATGCCTGACAAATGCCCGGGGTGGGGGGGGGGGGGGGGAATAAGTGGGCTTGGAATTGATGGAGCCATAATCTGTTCTTCAATTTATTAATTTAATAATGCCCAATCTTGCAGCATGTGTTATAACTCAGAGTTCTTTCTACAATATTTTTAGAAGCAGCTGGTAGAAATACTTAGATTTCTAAAGAGACACAAATGAATGTTATTATAAGGCACGTGAGTTTAATATTCATGTAGTACATGTAGAGTGTACATGTGAGCGGATGTTATATAACTTATGTTACATGTGAGTTGGTATGATTTGGTGCATACCTACAGTACATGTATGTCATGCAAAACTGTTTAAAATATTTTAAAATCTTTTTGTTCTTCAATTCTTGGACTTCAAACTTAGTATGGAAAATTATAACCAATCTGTGGATTTCAGATAGATTTGTAGCATTTACGGAAATGTCACTGTATTGCTGTCATTGCTTGCTTACTCGGCTCATCCAGCTGTCTCGTTTCACACAATGGATATTTCTGTCATCCTAAGATGTGTTAATTATCACAGTGACGCTGCTAAATTACAAAACAGCAACTAAAATTATCCTTATGCTGATTCATATTCATGAGATGCATGGCTCTCAGAGCCCTTTCATTGCACTGTGCATTAGGGGATTCCCTCTGTCCTCCCATGTAATATCAATAGTATTAGAGCTGTGACAATGAAACTTGGATGGTATAATTAAACAAGAAGCTGTACACAGCTTGAACTTGTGGTGTCTTTAACCCATTGATTCCCAAATGTTTTGGGTGCTTTTCTAGAGAAACATTAAATTGTGTCTAAAAAGTAAGACTACATTCAGTAGCTGACACTGGAAACCACCATCGCTAACTGAAATGCAAAGTTATATAAAACACAAAACTTGCTGGAACAAAATTCCCATGTGGCAATAAGCGGTGAACACAATATCAAACAGTCCTATCCATCCATGAATACCCCGCATTGTCTTGAAAACTTGTATGCTGTTATTCTTCTTTCTGCTTCTCAAGTTAACACACATGAGGCCACAAGATCACAAGGCTTCAATTGTCAATTAATCAGATCAGTGAGACAAAAATATGCATGCACAAAGCCAAATTTATAACTTCTTCCTCGGCTATGCCATGAGTAATAAAGATTTAACATAGGTCAAGATAAGGTTAAGATAGGTTTATTTATTTATTTATTTATTTATTTATTTATTTATTAGACTTCGCCTTCAAATAAACTAATAACAAAGAAAATGATAAAAAAAAAACAAAGAAAACAACTACTGGGTTATGTCAGGGTGACCACAACAGCTGCCGCCAATTACTGTGGGCCCTGGGGAGTTCTTTTGGTTCTATTTTCCTTCTTTTTTCCTATGAAAGTATGGGGTCATGCTCATAGTAGCCAGGGGAAATCCCTGGTGCCCAGCCCTTAGTGACAGTTCTGAATTAGGTACATGTAATACCAGCAGTTAATCCTTTTTTTATGTCTGAAAAAATTATCAATCAATTCAAGATGCTTACTTCCTATATTAATCATTTGTTTCTCCCAGGAAACATCACATACTCTATATGTACTGTCATGGATTATGGACATAAAAGTCTACACCACATTGTAAACCCATTGCAAATGTGCGATCTTTCTAAGGTATGTTATTTTAAAATTGTTAATACTGTATATTAGTTTCCATGTAAATAAGAATAATTGGTTGTGGGTTTATATTACATGCATGTTTATATTATGTTTTCACCGTAAATACTGTAAATGCATACTGTACGACTGCTCCAGCACAGTGTTAAGAATATTACTATTGTTAAGTTGTACTGTACTGTGCCTATTATATGGACTACACATGCTCAGAACATAACTTGCAAGAAATTGTCTCTTTCATTGCATATTGACAGTAATTGCATTGCCAATTTCATTCAGCCAAAACGTTTTGATCCATCAGTTCTTAGGAAGATGGTTCTTAATGAAGAAAAGTAAGAAAACTGAATACAATGTCTTTAGAATACATGTATTTATGGCCCGGGGGGGGGGGGGGGGGGGGGGGGTGGGGATTGGCCAAAAATTTTCTAACATTGATTCCTCTGTGCACGGCTGAGTTGCATGATGTAGCATGGCACTGTGATATCAACTGTATGTGCAGTAAGGATGCACATAAACAATAAGTGCGAACATGCAATTAAAAGTTTTCTATTTCAACAGACTGTTGAAGAGGCATCCCTTGGTACAGTATATTCAGTATAAGCATAAGGTGGATTTTCTACTTCTGAAACAGTAAATGGATTTTTTTACAATGACTAAAATATTTTCAATTAATAATGACACTGTCTGTTTGTAAAAAGCGTTATAGTGTAATTATCTGACCTTCCCTTTAAATCATTAAAGGGTCAGTCTCAACCAGGGTACATTGCTTTCTGAGGTTCTGTTTGTGGCCATTTTTGGGTGCTGCGAAAAAGGCCACCCAGTCGTGACTGATTATTGCAAAGATTTAAGGTTTTATTGAGGTACATGTATATTGAAACATTGGCAAACTCGATTTCTTTCTTTCTTAAAAACATGAAAACAAATGGTAAATTAAAGTAATAAACACTTGATGGATAGGACATTCTTCTTAGTGAATTGGTTATATATTATACATGTACATGTACGGTTTGATCATTCCCAGATCATACAGAATAGAGAGTTTAAGCATCATGAAAATGTTCTTACTTTTTTCTAAAGCTTTGTAACCTTCCAAGTGAATGTACACTGGTTGATATAGGGAAGACATGTAAAGTGACAATAGTTTAATTTAAATAAATATGTATTTTTTTCAAATACTGCTGTTTTATAAATAAATGTATATGGTGTTATTTTGCAACATGCATGTGGCATTTGACATTACAAATACATGTATGCACCAAAACAAGTGCAAATACAATGTATGATACATTATTATTCGACATAGCATTGTAGAGTGCAAATATGCATCAAAACGAGTGCAAATATGACACGTTATTACACTCTTCTGACCGTGCAATAGGAAAAACAGCTACAAAAACTTAGCCTTCAGGAGATTATTTCTGTCGTACTGTATAATAAACATTTATTCAATAAAAAGTTGTGTAATACAGTTGCCTTGGGCATTTTTACTATAGTCAGTAAATACTCAGCCGTATTACACAACTTTACGCTTAGGGTAAGCGCATTTTTTTGCTGTCCCCTCAAACTCTATATATTTAGTATGAACCCTCCCAACACCACAATAAGCACCTTTGAAAAGCAGGCCATGTGATGTACACATGTTTATTTGGAGGATTTACTTGAATGGCACAGATTTTGCTTCAACATTGTTGAAGTTCTTTTCTGGACTATAGTCTATGGAATAATTATGTTAAATGAATTATAATATATTATTTCCGGTTTCACTTGTAATAATAATAATAATAATAATAATAATAATAATAATAATAATAATAATAACAATAATAACATCTTCTCTGATGGCCAAGTGAAGTATACGAATCCCCCGTTGTTTTATAAAGTAAACTTTAAGGTAATGGTTCACACTTTTTGACTAAAACTTCCTACTGCTCAAGGATGTGAGTTCCAACAACTTCTATATTTGGCATACAGTGTACCTTATTTCTACTGTCGCGGGATGTACGGCAGAAACCAACTGCAGAAACAAATCTTTATTCCTTAAAACTTAACGAACTTTTATGACTTGCCTTTGCATTTCGGTGGATCAAGGTTCCATCTTCCATCATCACAAGTCAGTTGGTTCTGGCCTTCAAGGGTGTACTTAGGATTACACTTGTACTGAACTGTTTTTCCGTGGCCATATTCATTACCGATTTTAAAACCGTTTGTTATAAGACCAGGTGATCGACAGGTAGCTGTAATGAGGAACAACAAAGATGTATCAATAGGACTAGTAGTGAAATCATTGATGAGCTAAGCGACGCGAGAGAAGCGTTTGATGTATCTACATAATAATACCGATACACACATGTCTTGGGAAACTTTTATTACACACTCCATATACCAATCAGCTCATCAAATCAGTTTCTGGGAAATGTTGAACATTAACTGCGGAATCACATTTGGAGGAAACGAGACATTTTGCCAGCGCAATGAAGAAATAACAATACAAAAGCATATTCGCATGAGGTGTAGGTTAATATCATTAATTGTAAAAACCCATGTTGCGATAATTATGAATTATACACAATTCAACAAGGTGCGACGAAAACAAGGAAAGTAGCTGTTACACTGCAAAAAGGAACATTTTTCCTAAGGCATAATGCAATGACGTAAAATATGAAGTCACTATCTTAATCTCTGTAATATTAGATATTGTTAAGGTATGTTCTCAAATAAATTGACCGTATAAAATTCTTGTCACAGCATTCCTTTTCTCTTTAACGAGCTGTGTCTAAGGATAAAGAATAAAGGGTAAAGGATAGAGTCAAACTCCAAAAAACCATATACAGTTAACAGATGACTCCTTTGTTAATCTTACAATAACTTGTTGTTAATCATACAATAACCTTTACATAGTGGTGTATTATTTGTCCACCGGCCGTTGTTACATTCCTGCATCTTGGCTCCCACCAGAGTGTAACCACGAAAGCAGCTGTAAGTTATCTGTACGCCATGTTTGATCTTGTCACCTCTAGCCATGCCGCCTTTATGATAATAGCCGTGTTGTGGACGTCCTTGATACGTACAATGAGCTGAAAGAAGATTGAGTCCTGTTATTAACCTCCAGCACTAACTGACGGAATGTGTCGCAGCTAGAGAAGATACGTCGACACAGTTGCGTTTCAAAAGAAACGAGAATCCATTTTGGTTATAAGATCTTTTTGTCGTTTCAGATCTGTTTTATTCTTCAATTCTTTGACTTCAATCTCAGTATGGAAAATTAAAACCGATCTGTGGACTGAACCTTACGTTGTTCCATATTCACGAGATGACTCTTGAGAGTCCTTTGTTTATTTGTTAACGAGCTTAGAAATATAAGGTATCGTTTTATCCTCCCAACATAAACTTTCTTAATTTGTTTTCTTTTTTTATTCTATTGTAAAAATATTATGATTCACGCAGTTGTGATTAAAGAAGCCTTTTTTTATTCTTTAACTAGTGGTCGCTTGCTTTATTGAGATTGCTAACCCAATGAAATACAGTCCACATGTTCAGGATTAGACGTAGAAATAAAAGAAGAAATCTCGAAGCTTGCTAAAATAATAAAAAAAATAATAGCTTTCACTGGTACATTGGTCACTTATTCCAAAGTAAGCTAGAAACTCACCTTTACATTCTGGTGCCGGGGAACTCCATGCTCGGTCGACACAGTGCAATCTTGTGTTCCCAAACAAGTCGTGATTACTATTGCATGAAAACCTAACTTCGTCTCCATCGAGAAAGCTGTTTCCATGTAATTGTCCATTAGATGGAGTTCTCGGTCTTCCACAAATACCTGCAAAACCAAGTAAACGATGAAAAATTTTGGCGCCCGCATACACATCAACAATAATCTGAAGTCCTACAGCTCTGGGAAAGTTTCAGTTAAAAAGTACAAGCGATGCATGGCAACAAAATAGATACGATCCAGAACAATTGAAGCAATACCTGAGAGCGATGCTAAATGTGAATTTTCCTTCGGGTTTCATGTTTAACAACTGTAGGTCGTTTTGATCTTTGAAGCTCATAGTAACTGAAACTTTCCTCTTCGAGTAAAACCCTGTCACACGAGAGAGACAAACATGGCGAACGGCTTGCTTTCGTGCACTGCTTCGTGTAAGAACGCACGACATGGACTCCAGACTTGCTGCTCGCTGATTGGGCACAAAAATCTTTTGTATTTTTGTGCCCAATCAGGAGCCAGCATTGGCGAGGCCGTTTGGAACTGGTCCGGTAAGGCTTCGTCCCCAGGGGCTCTTTCTCCCTCTTTACCTTTTCTCCCGCCGATTTTTTTTTTCGCCCTTTTCTATCCTCCCTCGCCCCACTAACTGCCCCTGGGTCTCTGAGGATGCGCTACTGCATGCTGAATTTGTGAATCAAGCCGTCATTGAGCTAGCTAATTCTGGTCCTAATTCTGGATTTATGCCACGTTAATAGGTCGTTAAGTAAACACAGGGTCAAATATAAACATTGGGAAGTCGCTATCGCTTAATTACTCATGCGCAGTAAGCGCATGAGGTATAAAATGGGTGGCGTTTCTTCTTGTTTTTGTCACATTAGTGCATGCAAATTTATGCACGCATATATTATTACTAACCGGGTCGCAGGTCACATAAAACTTCTACAAAAATGTCTGCCGCGCTCGGCATGTGCTTGGTTTTCTTTGTCTTGTCGGAATAATAACACACATTCAAAATACTCAAAATGGAAAGAGAAAGCTTTAAAGAGTACTCAGAAGCCGCTGTAGTGGAGAAAAAGGAGAGCTGTAAGCGACGAGCGACGAAATCTTGCTTCAAGTTTTATCAGTGCGGGGGGCGATCAAATCCGAAGAAGCGGAGTTTCAAAGAATTTTCAAGCAGGCGAGGGACTTTACCGTAAAAGAAATTTCATTTTTCGGTGAGAATTTATGTTGATATCAATTTGTGATTGACTTTTTCTTTGTGTCATACTTGTTATTCTAGACCGAGAAAAAGTTACTTTTGTGAGCTTTTGTGCACTCTAAACACAGAGTCAACGGACTGTCGCGTAATGGTATATACTCTGTGTTAGCACACCATATGGTCGCCCTCTATTGTAGTGTTACAGTGATGTTGTGTACTATATTATGTTGTATCCGTTTTATTCTTGTTTATACCCACACACCCATCACTGTCCTTTGCTGTCGTTATTAGTCCTTATCTGTCCTTTTCTGTCCTTATTCGTCCTTTTCTGTCCTTATCTGTCCTTTTCTGTCCTTATTCGTCCTTTTCTGTCCTTATCTGTCCTTTTCTGTCCTTATTCGTCCTTTTCTGTCCTTATCTGTCCTTATTCGTCCTTATCTATCCTTTGCTGTCCTTATTCGTCCTTATCTGTCCTTTTCTGTCCTTTTCTGTCCTTATTCGTCCTTTTCTGTCCTTATCTGTCCTTATTCGTCCTTTTCTGTCCTTTGCTGTCCTTATTCGTCCTTATCTGTCCTTATTCGTCCTTATCTATCCTTTGCTGTCCTTATTCGTCCTTATTTGTCCTTATTCGTCCTTTGATGTCCTTATTCGTCCTTTTCTGTCCTTATCTGTCCTTATTCGTCCTTTTCTGTCCTTTGCTGTCCTTATTCGTCCTTATCTGTCCTTTGCTGTCCTTATTCGTCCTTTGCTGTCCTTATCTGTCCTTTTCTATCCTTATTCGTCCTTTTCTGTCCTTATCTGTCCTTATTCGTCCTTTTCTGTCCTTATCTGTCCTTATTCGTCCTTATCTGTCCTTTTCTGTCCTTATTCGTCCTTTTCTGTCCTTATCTGTCCTTTTCTGTCCTTATTCGTCCTTTTCTGTCCTTATCTGTCCTTTTCTGTCCTTATTCGTCCTTTTCTGTCCTTATCTGTCCTTATTCGTCCTTATCTGTCCTTTGCTGTCCTTATTCGTCCTGATCTGTCCTTTTCTGTCCTTTTCTGTCCTTATTCGTCCTTTTCTGTCCTTTTCTGTCTTAATTCGTCCTTTTCTGTCCTTTTCTGTCCTTATTCGTCCTTATCTGTCCTTTGCTGTCCTTATCTGTCCTTTGCTGTCCTTATCTGTCCTTTTCTGTCCTTATTCGTCCTTATGTGTCCTTATTCGTCCTTATGTGTCCTTATTCGTCCTTATGTGTCCTTTTCTGTCCTTTTTCGTCCTTATTTGTCCTTATTCGTCCTTATCTGTCCTTATCTGTCCTTTTCTGTCCTTATTCGTCCTTATCTGTCCTTTTCTGTCCTTATTCGTCCTTTCTGTCCTTTTCTGTCCTTATTCCTTCTTTGTCTGTCCTTTTCTGTCCTTATTTATCCTTTTCTGTCGTTATTCGTCCTCATCTGTCCTTATTCGTATTTATTTGTCCTTATCTGTCCTTATTCTACCTGAACCGTCCATTTTTGACCTTACCGTTTCTGTCCGTAATGTCCTTTTTTCTACTTATTCATCGATTCCGTTATTTCTCGTTCTTTTCTTTACTCAGTCTTCCTTTTTTATCCTTGTTCGTCTTTTTTGTAACTATTCGTTATTTTATGTTCCTACTAATCTTTTTCTTACCTTTTTCTTTTCTTTTTCCCCTTCTTTTTCGTATTTTTCAGTACTTTCTCGTCCTTTTTTGTTATTTACTCGTTCTGTTCTGTTTTGTTTATAACTGTCCGTCCATTTGTCGGTATATTCTCAAAAAATAAAAATAATTTTTAAGTCCGATAGTTATCCAGCTTGTCTGGTATATACTACATCAATTATTCACCTCAGTATCGGTGAAAGTGGTGGATATTTACCGAGCGGAGAAGCGGCGAAGTAACGTGAATTAAACAGGTATGAAATATTGTTGTGATTAATGCGTTATTACGTATATGATGCAGAAAGGTTTGTTTGTTGGAGGGAATGGGGTTGGGGTGGGGGTGGTAAGGGGGGACGGCAGGGTAGTAATAGGCAAAGCCCTATTAGCAAAATGGCTTACGTTAGCAAGTACTGTTTAAGCTATTAATCGTCATTTGTTACATTTGTTACATTTGTTACATTTGTTAAATTGAAAACACTACCGTGTGGCACGAAATTTTCGCGGGAGTTCAATTTCGCGGATGGACGGTTTTAAGCGTTTCGCGGGAAAAAAATTTTCGCGAATTTGGGTTTCAGACTTTACTGTTGGGAACAAATTTTCGCGGATAGGCAAGTTTTTGTCCGGTATTTCACGCTGTTCTGCACTGGTACATACAAAAATAGCAACAAGGGGTTTCATACTTTCTTAACATTTTGTTTATATATTCCCTAACTAATAAATCCCACACTGTCGCCCATTACAACTCAAAGCTACAGCATACGGCAGGTGGTTGGCCTGGAAAACACGTAACGAAGTATAGACTATATATGTAGTAATCCACACACTGTTCACTAATCTCAATTTAGGCCCCGTCCACACGTATCCGTTTTCGTTTGAAAACGTAAAAGTTTCTTTCCGTTTTTCAAAATCTCTTCGTCCACACGTAGCGTTTTCGAATCGTTTTTGCCTGTCCACAATTATACGCAAAAGCACTGAAAACGCTTGAAATGCCTCTAAAGTGCATGCGCGCCACTGATTTTAGCCGAGCCTGCGAGTTGTTTGTGGCTTTTCATCGCTTTTATCGCATGCGCAGTGGACTGAATTCTACCTCTTGACGTCATCGTTTTCGAAAAGTTCCGTTTTCGGGTGTCCACACGAGAACGCGAAAAGAAAAGGACAGATAAGGACAGCAAAGGACAGATAAGAACGAATAAGGACAGATAAGGACAGATAAGGACAGATAAGGACAGATAAGGACAGCAAAGGACAGATATGGACGAATAAGGACAGCAAAGGACAGATAAGGACAGATAAGGACAGAAAAGGACGAATAAGGACAGAAAAGGACAGATAAGGACGAATAAGGACGAATAAGGACAGAAAAGGACAGATAAGGACGAATAAGGACAGCAAAGGACAGATAAGGACGAATAAGGACAGATAAGGACAGATAAGGACGAATAAGGAGGAATAAGGACAGAAAAGGACAGATAAGGACGAATAAGGACAGATAAGGACAGATAAGAACGAATAAGGACAGAAAAGGACAGATAAGGACGAATGAGGACAGAAAAGGACAGATAAGGACGAATAAGGACAGAAAAGGGCAGATAAGGACGAATAAGGACAGCAAAGGACAGATAAGGACGAATAAGGACAGATAAGGACAGAAAAGGACGAATAAGGACAAATAAGGACAGAAAAGGACGAATAAGGACAGAAAAGGACAGATAAGGACGAATAAGGACAGCAAAGGACAGAAAAGGACAAATAAGGACAGATAAGGACAGAAAAGGACGAATAAGGACAGAAAAGGACAGATAAGGACGAATAAGGACAGCAAAGGACAGATAAGGACGAATAAGGACAGATAAGGACAGAAAAGGACGAATAAGGACAGATAAGGACAGAAAAGGACGAATAAGGACAGAAAAGGACAGAAAAGGACGAATAAGGACAGATAAGGACAGAAAAGGACGAATAAGGACAGAAAAGGACAGATAAGGACGAATAAGGACAGATAAGGACAGAAAAGGACGAATAAGGACAGAAAAGGACAGAAAAGGACGAATAAGGACAGATAAGGACAGAAAAGGACGAATAAGGACAGAAAAGGACAGATAAGGACGAATAAGGACAGAAAAGGACAGATAAGGACGAATAAGGACAGATAAGGACAGAAAAGGACAGATAAGGACGAATAAGGACAGCAAAGGACAGATAAGGACGAATGAGGATAGAAAAGGACAGATAAGGACGAATAAGGACAGCAAAGGACAGATAAGGACGAATGAGGATAGAAAAGGACAGATAAGGACAGATAAGGACAGAAAAGGACGAATAAGGACAGAAAAGGACAGATAAGGACGAATAAGGACAGCAAAGGACAGATAAGGACGAATAAGGACAGATAAGGACAGAAAAGGACGAATAAGGACAGAAAAGGACAGATAAGGACAGAAAAGGACGAATAAGGACAGAAAAGGACAGATAAGGACGAATAAGGACAGCAAAGGACAGATAAGGACGAATAAGGACAGATAAGGACAGAAAAGGACGAATAAGGACAGATAAGGACAGAAAAGGACGAATAAGGACAGAAAAGGACAGAAAAGGACAGAAAAGGACGAATAAGGACAGATAAGGACAGAAAAGGACGAATAAGGACAGAAAAGGACAGATAAGGACGAATAAGGACAGAAAAGGACAGATAAGGACGAATAAGGACAGATAAGGACAGAAAAGGACAGATAAGGACGAATAAGGACAGCAAAGGACAGATAAGTACGAATAAGGACAGATAAGGACAGAAAAGGACGAATAAGGACAGAAAAGGACAGATAAGGACAGAAAAGGACGAATAAGGACAGAAAAGGACAGATAAGGACAGAAAAGGACAGATAAGGACAGAAAAGGACAGATAAGGACAGAAAAGGACGAATAAGGACAGAAAAGGACAGATAAGGACAGAAAAGGAAGAATAAGGACAGAAAAGGACAGATAAGGACGAATAAGGACAGCAAAGGACAGATAAGGACGAATGAGGATAGAAAAGGACAGATAAGGACGAATAAGGACAGAAAAGGACAGATAAGGACAGCAAAGGACAGATAAGGACGAATAAGGACAGATAAGGACAGAAAAGGACGAATAAGGACAGAAAAGGACAGATAAGGACGAATAAGGACAGCAAAGGACAGATAAGGACGAATAAGGACAGATAAGGACAGAAAAGGACGAATAAGGACAGATAAGGACAGAAAAGGACGAATAAGGACAGAAAAGGACAGATAAGGACGAATAAGGACAGATAAGGACAGAAAAGGGCGAATAAGGACAGATAAGGACAGAAAAGGACGAATAAGGACAGAAAAGGACAGATAAGGACAGAAAAGGACGAATAAGGACAGAAAAGGACAGATAAGGACTAATAAGGACAGCAAAGGACAGTGATGGGTGTGTGGGTATAAACAAGAATAAAACGGATACAACATAATATAGTACACAACATCACTGTAGCACTACAATAGAGGGCGACCATATGGTGTGCTAACACAGAGTATATACCCGCGTAATACAGTTTTTGAGAATTACTAAAATTGAAAAATAACCCGGTCGTTTACTGATTTTATTGCTTTTAAAAGTAGTCTTTTCAAATGTAACAGAATGCAGTCACGGTTTGGGAAACATTAGACGCAAACTTGTTCGAATGTTTTCTTCGTGAAGTCAATAATCACGGTAAAGGAACGCTAGTATTTAAATATAATTAAGTTAAATAGCGCTTTCTGAAATAAAGTTTGCTTTCAAGATTTTTTGATTCGCGAAAACATTATGCGAATCATCTTTACGGATAAGAATGGAATTCTATATACACAAGAAAGGTCGGAAATTTTAGAAAACACTAGATGTAATATAGCAGGTTGCTGAATGTAAATATTATTTTGTGATGTTTATAATATAATTCGCAGACGCCAGCGCTGCGCACTGCAATGAGGATAAATAAATCGCCAAGCCTTCCGGAAGCAGAAAATCACTGAATTCTGATAAGCGTTTAACTCTTTTGTTCAAGGAAAAAACATTTTCATTCAAGGAAATATGAGTTTCATTAAAAAGTTTGGACCTTTAGAACAAATATTTTGGATTCATGATCATGTGAAAGCAGCACGCGATCGAATTACATTCCACACGAAATTTGCATATATGAAAGAAGTGTATTTGCGACAACACTTTGAAAAAACTGTGAAGCTTGGAAAAAACTAATACATGGCAAAATCAAAGCAGTTATTTAAAGGACTAGCTTTATAGAAAAATTTCATTTCGATTTGGTCTTGAAATCAAACGGGGGGGGGGGGGGGGGGGTCATGATTCATGATGTGTCACGCAATATTTATTTTTATTAAAATGTTTCACCAATTTATAGCACTCATCACCACAGTTTTCACATTATAAAAGTAGAATCTCGTGGATCCGATTACATGTATTTTTATCATTACCTGTAAATTTAGGGCTTCCACAAACTTATTGGAAATCCGGGCAGGAGAAGGGGTCTCTTGACTTGGAAATCCAGGCGGGAGGGGGGAGGGGGGAGGGGTCAAACAATCTTGCCATCCGTCGGTGGGAGGGGGGATTCTTTCTGGAATAACCCAATGTAATAGAAATAATTCACGGTTAACGTTTGGGAAGTATTACACTAGTGTGGGTTTGATCAGGAATCAATAAATTAAATATTCAAAGCGACTACAGAAAAATTGGTAGCTTCAATAAACTCGTCTTAAGAGTCTCATGCGCATGAGTATAGGCTATGTTTAGCCTCTTGTTTACCAAGGTTCGTGCATGTTCTCTTTCGATTTGAAAAACGGCTATCGCCATATCGATATCTCACAAGAACACAAACCCTACCTGGGATTTTCCTGGCGAGATCCTGAGTATTATAATGATATATATCATAAATTATTTTACTGTTCTTCCGTTTGGGCGTTCAACAGCTCCTCATATATTTACAAAGGTTTTAAACCTTTAAAGAAACACTGGAGTATACAGGGAATCTACATAGCCATTTTCTTGGACGACGGTTGGCGACAGTCCAGCAGACTGAAGGTTGCCGCGTTAAGGCCCTGGCTGTAAAGCAGGATTTATGTAATGCGGGTTTTGTAATTTATGACGAGAAACCGGTATGGGACCCCATTCAAATGTTGGACTGGTTAGGCATAACCTTGATTTCCGTATTGGGTACTTTTAAATTGTAGGTAGAAGAATTAAAAGATTATTGATACCATAGTCAATAACGACCGTGTAATTCTCACTGATTAAATAATAATTAGTAATTCTCAATAATAGAACGTGTAATTCTCACTGATTTAAAGTTTTCCGCTAGAGAGTTGGCTTCCTTCATCGATCAAATTACAATATTTCTACGGCATCAGCAGTGGGCAACTTTGGTAGGATAATGACCAGTCATTGCATCATCATGTCTATTTTGTGTCGAGATAAGTGGGATTCCATATTTCTGCCTTGATGCTTACTGCAAAGAGGAATTATATTTTTGGAAGGAGAAGCTGGTTAATATCAATAGCAGATTATGGCTTTGGAAGTAAAGATTCTATTTATTTTGTATATTCAGATGCCAGTGCTACTGAGAGTGGTGCATTTGTTGACCCAAACAATGAATTTGTGTGTCACAAAACGTGGACGCAGGACGAGCGTTTTCAAGTGCCACGTGGAGGGAATTGTCCGTTATTGAATTTTCATTGCAATCTTTTGCCTTGAGTGCTCCAAGGATCGCATGTTAAGTGGTTTACTGATATCCAAGCGGCTGCTAAATCGTTGTAGGGGGTAGCACGAAATTGGAGTTTCGCAAGATGGCCCAGAGTATTTTTAACATTTGCATTCGATCGCATATCTATTTGGAGGTCCTATGGTTCTCTCCTACTGTTAATCAGCAAGTTGGGTTATATTAGTCAGCTAATTGATATCGATGATTGGCAAATTACTTATTATTAGGCCTCAGTTTGTGTTATCCGCCTCAGCCTTCGGCTTCGGCAGATAACACAAACTTTGGCCTTGATAATTATCGCTATCATGCTCAACCTCATCCAATAATTGTTAATTATTAAACGCTAAAATTGTTTCTTACCTTTACAAACTGGGACCTTATTGTCCCATGTACCATCGTTACACGTTATAGAGGAAGCGCCAATCATACGATATCCTCCAAAACAGTAGAACCTTACGGAGCGTCCATGCTTGAAATCTCGATCCCCTCTCAAACCATGCGCTGGATTTGCCGGTTCATCGCATGATGCTATGGATACCAATACCAGAAGGACAATATGAAAGAATGATAATGTAGTGTCTTTTTTATGGTTGATAAGGAGAGAAATAGCCAAGAAAACGCACGTGAAAGTGCGAATTCAGTCCATATGCCAGAATGAAGAACGTATATAGCATGAACAATTTTGGTTTCTTAATGCTTATATTTAACCCACTCGGTACCGCTTCAAAGTATTCTCGTTTTCTCTCGGTAATTCATAGAGATGAGCCAATATTTTTTTTTTCATTAAAACTTAACGAACTTTTATGACTTGCCTTTGCATTTCGGTGGATCAAGGTTCCATCTTCCATCATCACAAGTCAGTTGGTTCTGGCCTTCAAGGGTGTACTTAGGATTACACTTGTACTGAACTGTTTTTCCGTGGCCATATTCATTACCGATTTTAAAACCGTTTGTTATAAGACCAGGTGATCGACAGGTAGCTGTAATGAGGAACAACAAAGATGTATCAATAGGACTAGTAGTGAAATCATTGATGAGCTAAGCGACGCGAGAGAAGCGTTTGATGTATCTACATAATAATACCGATACACATATGTCTCGGGAAATTTTTATTACACACTCCATATACCAATCAGCTCATCAAATCAGTTTCTGGGAAATGTTGAACATTAACTGCGGAATCACATTTGGAGGAAACGAGACATTTTGCCAGCGCAATGAAGAAATAACAATACAAAAGCATATTCGCATGAGGTGTAGGTTAATATCATTAATTGTAAAAACCCGTGTTGCGATAATTATGAATTATACACAATTCAACAATTAAAGGCGCGACGAAAACAAGGAAAGTAGCTGTTACACTGCAAAAAGGAACATTTTTCCTAAGGCATAATGCAATGACGTAAAATATGAAGTCACTATCTTAATCTCTGTAATATTAGATATTGTTAAGGTATGTTCTCAAATAAATTGACCGTATAAAATTCTTGTCACAGCATTCCTTTTCTCTTTAACGAGCTGTGTCTAAGGATAAAGAATAAAGGGTAAAGGATAGAGTCAAACTCCAAAAAACCATATACAGTTAACAGATGACTCCTTTGTTAATCTTACAATAACTTGTTGTTAATCATACACTAACCTTTACACAGTGGTGTATTATTTGTCCACCGGCCGTTGTTACATTCCTGCATCTTGGCTCCCACCAGAGTGTAACCACGAAAGCAGCTGTAAGTTATCTGTACGCCATGTTTGATCTTGTCACCTCTAGCCATACCGCCTTTATGATAATAGCCGTGTCGTGGACGTCCTTGATACGTACAACGAGCTGAAAGAAGATTGAGTCCTGTTATTAACCTCCAGCACTAACTGACGGATTGTGTCGCAGCTAGAGAAGATACGTCGACACAGTTGCGTTTCAAAAGAAACGAGAATCCATTTTGGTTATAAGATCTTTTTGTCGTTTCAGATCTGTTTTATTCTTCAATTCTTTGACTTCAAACTTTTTTTTTTTTTTTTTTTTTTTGGAGTAAACATTTAATTTCACAATACAAAGCTTACACTACTTACAAATCAATACATATACTTCTTACAGTGCGGTACTTACGCTACTTACAAAACAATACATATACTTCTTACAGTCGGGTACTTACGCTACTTACAAAACAATACATATACTTCTTACAGTGCGGTACTTACACTACTTACAATACGATACTTACGCTTATTACAAAAACAATACTTACAATACTTACAGAACGATACTCACACTAAACAATATTTTTTAACATACTTAAACCCTTATAGCTTGTATACCAAAAGAAGGAAAGTTTAAGCTATTGTTCCAAAAGAGGGAGGAGGGGCTCCCATTTTTTGTTGTGGAGAAAAAGGTTTTTGTTCCTTCTCGCAATAAAACGTTCGATTTGATACGTTCTCTTACATTTTTCTAAAAACAGACTAATGGAGAGGGGGGATTTATTAAGCTTAGAACGGTAGATAAAGTATTTACCCTCGAGAATGATGTAGTTAATAAGAACATTGTTGTTAATCGCACGGACAATTCCAAAGAAAATATCCTTTATGTCGAAAGGAGCGGAAATAAGCTCTTGCGATTTTAGGATGTTATTTACTTCATTCCAAAAAAGAGACACAATTTCACACCAGAAGAAGAAATGTTCTATCGTCTCTAACTCTTCCTTGCAGAAGTAGCATAGCGGTGAATCAACTATTCTAAATTTGAAAAGCATTTTGTTTGTATAACAAATTCTATGAAGTATCTTATATTGAAATTCTCTTAATTTAGTGTCTAGCGTTATTTGGAAAGGCAGCAAATAAATTTTTTCCCAGTCTGGCTGATAGCTCGCTGTATTGTAGATTTCATTGTATTTTATCATAGCTGTCGGCGTTGTCGATATTTTAGAAATGAGATGATCATAGACTGATCTAGCTTGGACCTTTTCTATATCTACTTTCTTCCCTTCAAGAAATAATGAGAATCTAGTGAGATCAACGAATTCTTCATTTGAAGGGCCAGGAGTCTCATTCGTTTTTAACACTCTGCGCCATTCTTTCGGAAGGGCATTAGCTAGACTAAAAAGCAGAAAATGGTCGACAGGTGAAAGAATTGAGCGAAGTGGTTCCCTGATTTCTCTTAGAGAACCATTCGAGTCAACGAGGTCGCGAATCGTTATGAATCCGGACTTGATCAGCTTTTGGTTATAAACTGAACGAGATTCGATACAAATATATTTGTTGTTCCACAAAACTTGATTAGATATCTCGGTATACGAGGAAGGAATGTTATGATTTAAGGACGACCATGTCAAAATACATTCTCTGTAGAAGTCTGGAAGGATTAAAGATAATTTTGAATAATCAAAATTACATTGAAACAAGAATTTTCCTCCCACCTTCTTTAAATAAGATTCCAAAATAAACTTCCAGCTAGCTATAGTAGGAGCAAGATACTTCTTAATACAAATTATTCTTTGGGCGGCAATCATCGAATCTAAGTCTGGCATTTTGAGCCCACCTTTTTCAATTGGACTAATTAAGACATTGCGTTTAACCTTATCGTTACCTTTCCAAATAAAGGAATAAAGTAGGGTGTTTATTTTCTTTATGAATTCTTTTTTATTTGAGATCATCGCGAGCCTATATAAAATCTTCGGTAGCGCAAAGGATTTGATGACTTGTATTTTGCCTATTATTGTGAGGCCTCTCCAGCCCCAACCTTTAAGCATATCTCTCAAAGATTTCTCAATTGATTCAAAGTTCAGCTTGTAAAAAAGTAAGTTATTGTAGGTGAAGTGAACCCCCAAGATTTTGATGGATTTTTTAATCTCGATTGTTCCCAGATCTAAACTATTTGATGCGTTATTTCCAAGTAGGAGTGTTTCCGTTTTGTCTTGGTTAATCATCAGTCCTGAATATCTACCGAATAATTTGATAACGTCTAGGAGAATTATGCGTGATTGTTTATCGCGAACGAATGATGTCATGTCGTCTGCAAAGGTGACTAATTTTATTTCATTTCCATCTACTTTAATCCCCTTTATCCGAATATTATTACGGATAGAAATTGATAATAATTCAAGAACTATGATAAAGAGAGATGGTGAGAGTGGATCGCCTTGCCGGACGCCTCGTTTAATGCGGAAACTTGGAGTAAAAAACCCATTGTTGGCTACACAGCTCGTTATGTCATTATAAAAAGTCTTTATCCATTTTATGAAGGATGCGCCGAAACCAAATAATTCAAGCGATCTAAGCAGAAAGTCCCAGCCCAGTGAGTCGAAAGCTTTTTCAAAGTCTATGGCGGTCATTATACCTTGGTACCCCTTCAATTCCGTGAACTCCATAATATCATTTATTGTTCTAACTGCGTCAAAAATTGTTCGTCCTTTTACAAAAGCATTCTGGTCGTAATGAATAATGTGTGGTAACACTTTTTCCAAACGTTTAGCAATAGCTTTCGAGCCAATTTTAACGTCTACATTTACGAGGGATATTGGTCTCCAGTTTTTAATAAATCTTCGATCTCTATCTTTTTTCTCTATCAGGGTTATGACCGCTTCTTTTTGTGAGTTAGATAGTTCTCCGTGGATGTAGGCGTAATTTAGGGAGTCTACCAGAAGGGTGCCAACTTCTGGCCAGAAGAATTTATAAAACTCTACAGAGAGACCGTCATTTCCAGGAGTTTTGTTGTTCTCGAATGTTGAGAGCACTTGAAAACATTCGGAGTATGTCAATTGACCATCGCATCTTTCTTTCATAGCTTCATCTAGTTTAGGAATTGCTGCGGGGATTGCAAAAAAGGGACAATCCGTTAAATCAGTTTGAATGTCTGGTTCGACATTGTAAAGATCTGAATAAAAACTGTAGATTTCCTTTAGTATAAGATTTGCATCGGTAGTTTCTATTCCGTCAGGCTTTTGAAGTTTCCTAATGCAGCTTTTCTTTTTGTTATTATTTTCTAAGTTAAGAAAGTATTTTGAATTTCTTTCGCCTTGTTCGTACCAGGTGGCTCGTGAGCGAATTATTGAACCTCTCACAATATAATCAAATTCCCTTTCGTACTCCATCTTAATTGCTTCTAAGTTAACCAAATTTTCTGGAGTCGGTGCTTCTGCAATTATTTCTTCGCGCATTTTTAGTGCATCTTCAATGGTTTTCATCTTTGCTTTCCTTTCGCGAGCTTTCAATTTGCTGTATGTTATACTTTCTTGTCGTATCTTATATTTAATCCAATCCCACTTCACTCTTAAATCGTTACAAAATGCAATTTCTTCTAACCAGATTGGATAGTTGTCTCGTATATTCTGGACGTATGTGGGATCATCTAGGAGGCTATTGTTAAATTTCCAAAATGATGGGCCGCGAGGGAGGTCCGCTAGGCTGTCGATCTCAAGAACGATAGCAGCATGGTCTGTTTTGATTGCAGATACAATATCCGTTTTGGCAACATCATCTTGAAGCAGATCACTTATTAGCCAGTAATCGAGACGTCTTTGAATAATTGGGCTTTTTTGACGCCAAGTAAACTTTTTGCTGTCTGGGTTGCGAACTCTCCAAATGTCTACTAAATCGTATTCTATTATAATGTCTTCTAAGAATTTGACCGATTCTTTGAGAGTTGTGTTCCCACCTGAGCAATCTAAAGCGGGCTGCAAGGCAACATTAAAGTCTCCACCAATTAAAAGTTTATAGTTGTCCTCCCGGTAGTCGTTGTCATAAACAGAGTCAGCCAATGTTTGAAAAAATGAAGATTGTTTTGAAGTTGAATTTGGCGCGTAAACGTTAATCAGAAGAAAGGGGAGACCTTGAATAGTAGCTTCTAGAGTAAGACTCCTGCCTTCATCGTCAGCACGCATTGATTTAATTTTAAAGTCTAGAGACTTTCGAATGAGAATAGCTACACCTCGACTATGATTAGAACCGTGTGAGAAAAAAGATTCACCAGGCCATTGTTTTTTCCACTGATTGACTACATCATTCGTGCTGTAGGTTTCTTGAAGAAAACAAATATCGGCATTCTGCTTAATTAACCAATTGAATATTGCTTTCCTTTTTTCAAATGAACGGATGCCTCGAACGTTTAGCGAGATGGCTTTAAATTTTAAATTGTTGTGGTCTCCTGTAATTTATGGAATGAGAAATTTCATTATTTTAGAAACAATAGCTAACGTTTCCAATGAAGCTGAAAGAGATGGGTTAAACAATGAATTCTTAAACAATAAAACACGGTTACTAACGAACACAATTACACCAAACAAAAGATTAAAAAATACAAACGCAGCCAGTGTGATTGAACTGTTAAATGCTACGTAGGATTGGGACAACCTTAGGACGCCTAAACAATAGTTTGTTGAAAAAATTACCATTGCTATGAAATAAAGAAAACAAAGAAAAGCTGTGAGCTCCTGACATTGAAATAGAGAAACGAATAACGAAACCAAAAGAAAAAAACTATTGGAAATGCCAACATATTAAATAAAGCAGCAAAAAAGGAAAAAAAAGCAATATATTTCTATTCATACTTTTCCATCAGATAGCAGTATAATCGGTGATTAGCTCAGTTAAACCACCATAAAATATAGTCAAGTAATTTGCAATAAAGTAATAACATTACGTGTATTGTACACCATTGATGATGAGTTTATATGGTTCGGCTCTGCTGAAGGCAGCTCTCTTTCCTTGCTTTCTTGCTTCCACCATCTTAGGTATCAGCCTCTTGCGCATATCTACCACTTGTTTGGGTAGGTCAGGACCTATACCGAATCCAGAATCGGTGAAAGAAGATCGACGAGCAAAGACAGCTTCGCGGTCTGGATACCGAAGAAATCGCGCAATGATAGCTCTTGGTTCATTGCGATCCGGATTTATCTTTCCCACTCTATGGGCTCTTTGGAATTCGATTTCCCGGGCATTTTCCATTCCCAGTTGGTTTCCTAAGAAGCTGTAGAGGGTTTCGATTACATTTTCTTCGGTGCCTTTTTCCCGGATTCCATAGAATCTAAGATTTTCACGACGTTGGTAGACTTCATAATTAAGCAACTGAAGGTGCAGTTCATGGTGTTCGTTTGCATTTTTTTCTTTAAGATCCTCCAAGTTCGAGTTTTCATCGTCAACATCTTTTCTTAGGCTTGATACACTTGTCTTCAGCTCATTCCTTTCGTCGGTTGCTACTTTCAGGTCTTGTTTAATCTGTGCGACTTCAACTTGTAGCGCCCCAATGGTTAAGTTGATTTGGTTTACTGAATGTTGGAGTGACTCAATTTGTGCGGTGATAATGTCCAGTTTTCCTAGCTTGAGGAGAATTTCATCGGCTTTTTTCGCAAAGTCCTCGGCCATGTTTAAAACGAATAGTACTTTGTCGCTTTGCTTTTCCTCAGAGTTCAGAGGAGATTCAATGGCGGATCCTTCGTACCACTTATCGCACAACGGTTCTTGTTCCTTCTTTGAGCGTTTGATTTCGGGCGATTCCGAGCTACTACTATCGCTGCTGCTAAATCTACTCTTCCTTTTTATCAACGAGAGCAATTCCATGTGATAAGTTAGAGAAACTCCAAAATTTAGTCAGGAGCTCACGAGTATACGTCTTCACAGCTCCATGCTCGGCCCAATCTCCTTGACTTCAAACTCAGTATGGAAAATTAAAACCGATCTGTGGACTGAACCTTACGTTGCTCCGTATTCATGAGGTGGCTCTTGAGAGTCCTTTTTTTATTTGTTAACGAGCTTAGAAATATAAGGTATCGTTTTATCCTCCCAACATAAACTTTCTTAATTTGTTTTCTTTTTTAATTCTATTGTAAAAATATTACGATTCACGCAGTTGTGATTAAAGAAGCCTTTTTTTATTCTTTAACTAGTGGTCGCTTGCTTTATTGAGATTGCTAACCCAATGAGATACAGTCCACATGTTCAGGATTAGACGTAGAAATAAAAGAAGAAATCTCGAAGCTTGCTAAAATAATAAAAAAAAATAATAGCTTTCACTGGTACATTGGTCACTTATTCCAAAGTAAGCTAGAAACTCACCTTTACATTCTGGTGCCAGGGAACTCCATGCTCGGTCGACACAGTGCAATCTTGTGTTCCCAAACAAGTCGTGATTACTATTGCATGAAAACCTAACTTCGTCTCCATCGAGAAAGCTGTTTCCATGTAATTGTCCATTAGATGGAGTTCTCGGTCTTCCACAAATACCTGCAAAACCAAGTAAACGATGAAAAATTTTGGCGCCCGCATACACATCAACAATAATCTGAAGTCCTATAGCTCTGGGAAAGTTTCAGTTAAAAAGTACAAGCGATGCATGGCAACAAAATAGATACGATCCAGAACAATTGAAGCAATACCTGAGAGGGATGCTAAATGTGAATTTTCCTTCGGGTTTCATGTTTAACAACTGTAGGTCGTTTTGATCTTTGAAGCTCATAGTAACTGAAACTTTCCTCTTCGAGTAAAACCCTGTCACACGATTGAGTCAAACATGGCGAACGGCTTGCTTTCGTGCACTGCTTCGTGTAAGAACGCACGACATGGACTCCAGACTTGCTGCTCGCTGATTGGGCACAAAAATCTTTTGTATTTTTGTGCCCAATCAGGAGCCAGCATTGGCGAGGCCGTTTGGAACTGGTCCGGTAAGGCTTCGTCCCCAGGGGCTCTTTCTCCCTCTTTATCTTTTCTCCCGCCGATTTTTTTTTTCGCCCTTTTCTATCCTCCCTCGCCCCACTAACTGCCCCTGGGTCTCTGAGGATGCGCTACTGCATGCTGAATTTGTGAATCAAGCCGTCATTGAGCTAGCTAATTCTGGTCCTAATTCTGGATTTATGCCACGTTAATAGGTCGTTAAATAAACACAGGGTCAAATATAAACATTGGGAAGTCGCTATCGCTTAATTTACAAAGGTTCGTGCATGTTCTCTTTCGATTTGAAAAACGGCTATCGCCATATCGATATCTCACAAGAACACAAACCCTACCTGGGATTTTCCTGGCGAGATCCTGAGTATTATAATGATATACAGTCGGACCTCTATTAAGGTGGCTCAATGGTGTTTTTTTCTGTGCCGACCACTCTTTTTCAATCACGTATTTGGATATCTTATTCAGTATTTACCTAAATACTCATGGCACACATTTACTAGGGAAAAATTGAAGTTTCCATTTCAGTTGTATTTTTTGCGATCGAAGCGTCCTTGGCAACGATACGTTGCTAGGCGTAGTTTTGCTTGTGAGGCCGCCGTCGGCCTGTATGAGAAATTTTGGCAAATCGCTCTTGGGGACTGAAAGAGTACCACAATGCACACATTTTAGCCAAGTTTGGTTAACTTCTGTGAGAGGATTTTTGAATGGCGCGAGTTTACTTATTTTAGGGTTAAATTTGGTAAAATATCAAAGTTTGTTGTATTTCACCCCAAACTGAGAGATCGAGGACCTTATGCCGATTTCAACTTTACTCATTCATAAGAACAACTATTGTACCTTATTTGTTTGGCTCTTTTGGCGGATTGACGGTTTTCGATTTTCCCCGTGCCGAGTTATAATAATCGAAATTTACGATGTTTTTGCAACAAATGAGCAGAGAATCTTCTGTCCTCGCTTATTTTAAAAATCTGAGATAGAATTTCCCAAGAATAAGCGAACTATAAATTTGGACCTTCTTTTACTTAGTCTCCAAATTTCGTGTTGGTTGAAATGCTGTGAGACTTGTACGCTGAACGTAGAGTTGGTAACATGCGCGCTAATATTTTCAGAGATTTCTTGTTCTCCGAGATGTTTACAATTCATGATCTATTCTGCATATTTCATTGTTCTGAAATGACACCTGCACGCGAATTCCAGTCTAGCACGGGCGGAACCAAAACGCTTGATTAACTTCCGAAGACCTGCCGATTATGGTAATAAAATCTTCTGTTAGACACGCTTATTGCAGGTCTTCGGAAGTTAATCAAGCGTTTTGGTTCCGCCCGTGCTAGACTGGAATTCGCGTGCAGGTGTCATTTCAGAACAATGAAATATGCAGAATAGATCATGAATTGTAAACATCTCGGAGAACAAGAAATCTCTGAAAATACTAGCGCGCATGTTACCAACTCGACGTTCCGGCGTACAAGTCTCACAGCATTTCAACCAACGCGAAATTTGGAGACTAAGTAAAAGAAGGTCCAAATTTATAGTTCGCTTATTCTTGGGAAATTCTATCTCAGATTTTTAAAATAAGCGAGGTCAGAAGATTCTCTGCTCGTTTGTTGCAAAAACATCGTAAATTTCGATTATTATAACTCGGCACAGGGAAAAATCGAAAACCGTCAATCCGCAAAAAGAGCCAAACAAATAAGGTACAATAGTTGTTCTTATGAATGAGTAAAGTTGAAATCGGCATAAGGTCCTCGATCTCTCAGTTTGGGGTGAAATACAACAAACTTTGATATTTTACCAAATTTAACCCTAAAATAAGTAAACTCGCGCCATTCAAAAATCCTCTCACAGAAGTTAACCAAACTTGGCTAAAATGTGTGCATTGTGGTACTCTTTCAGTCCCCAAGAGCGATTTGCCAAAATTTCTCATACAGGCCGACGGCGGCCTCACAAGTAAAACTACGCCTAGCAACGTATCGTTGCCAAGGACGCTTCGATCGCAAAAAATACAACTGAAATGGAAACTTCAATTTTTCCCTAGTAAGTGTGTGCCATGAGTATTTAGGTAAATACTGAATAAGATATCCAAATACGTGATTGAAAAAGAGTGGTCGGCACAGAAAAAAACACCATCGAGCCACCTTAAGCGGTCGCCTATTAAGCGGCCACCCTCCATTAAGCGGCCAATTTCCAAAGTCCCGAATTGTTTGTCAGTAAAGTGCTGTATTCGATACCTCTATTCAACGGCCACCTCTATTAAGCGGCCGCGGCCACCTTTTTGCTGTTGCAAGTTTAGTGTTTACTGTATTTTTACCTCTATTAAGCGGCCAGCAAATCATCTTTTCAAGCGAAATGGTGACATAACTGAAGGTGATCACTGATAACAATAAAAACTGCAATTTAATCTCCACTTGCCCAGTTTCACGGTTACCAGGACCTTGCCCTATCTATCGGAAAGGCAAATGACTTGATCTTCTCGTTACAACTCCGAGCTCCACAACGGCAAACAGCAGTGACGGATTATTTTAAATAAATCGTCCGTGAAATATTTTGAGCTAAAATTGTTACAGACTATTGGTGCAAAAAAGGCCTAAGAAACTTGATGTTTTGTTACATGGATTTGCATATTTTTCTGTACCTACTCAACACCAAAAAATACTGTACTTATCGACTACATGTTCTCTGTGTTAGAGCTAGAACTTTGCACGGACTTGAAATGCGCAAACACAGGGCACTTAATTTTTTGTTTCAATGATTTTTGCATTTATCTTCACATATGTTCACTTTTCAACAAGCCTTTTGCTATATAGAGGCAATAAAATTACGTTGACTGCCATTTCTATCCAATTTATATTGCACCTCTATTAAACGGCCAACCTCTATTAAGCGGCCAGTTTTCAAAGTCCCGAGGGTGGCCGCTTAATAGAGGTCCGACTGTATATTATATTTTACTGTTCTTCCGTTTGGGCGTTCAACAGCTCCTCATATATTTACAAAGGTTTTAAACCTTTAAAGAAACACTGGAGTATACAGGGAATCTACATAGCCATTTTCTTGGACGACGGTTGGCGACAGTCCAGCAGACTGAAGATTGCCGCGTTAAGGCCCTGGCTGTAAAGCAGGATTTATGTAATGCGGGTTTTGTAATTTATGACGAGAAACCGGTATGGGACCCCATTCAAATGTTGGACTGGTTAGGCATAACCTTGATTTCCGTATTGGGTACTTTTAAATTGTAGGTAGAAGAATTAAAAGATTATTGATACCATAGTCAATAACGACCGTGTAATTCTCACTGATTAAATAATAATTAGTAATTCTCAATAATAGAACATGTAATTCTCACTGATTTAAAGTTTTCCGCTAGAGAGTTGGCTTTCTTCATCGATCAAATTATTTCTACGGCATCAGCAGTGGGCAACTTTGGTAGGATAATGACCAGTCATTGCATCATCATGTCTATTTTGTGTCGAGATAAGTGGGATTCCATATTTCTGCCTTGATGCTTACTGCAAAGAGGAATTATATTTTTGGAAGGAGAAGCTGGTTAATATCAATAGCAGATTATGGCTTTGAAAGTAAAGATTCTATTTATTTTGTATATTCAGATGCCAGTGCTACTGAGAGTGGTGCATTTGTTGACCCAAACAATGAATTTGTGTGTCACAAAACGTGGATGCAGGACGAGCGTTTTCAAGTGGCGCGTGGAGGGAATTGTCCGTTATTGAATTTTCATTGCAATCTTTTGCCTTGAGTGCTCCAAGGATCGCATGTTAAGTGGTTTACTGATATCCAAGCGGCTGCTAAATCGTTGTAGGGGGTAGCACGAAATTGGAGTTTCGCAAGATGGCCCAGAGTATTTTTAACATTTGCATTCGATCGCATATCTATTTGGAGGTCCTATGGTTCTCTCCTACTGTTAATCAGCAAGTTGGGTTATATTAGTCAGCTAATTGATATCGATGATTGGCAAATTACTTATTATTAGGCCTCAGTTTGTGTTATCCGCCTCAGCCTTCGGCTTCGGCAGATAACACAAACTTTGGCCTTGATAATTATCGCTATCATGCTCAACCTCATCCAATAATTGTTAATTATTAAACGCTAAAATTGTTTCTTACCTTTACAAACTGGGACCTTATTGTCCCATGTACCATCGTTACACGTTATAGAGGAAGCGCCAATCATACGATATCCTCCAAAACAGTAGAACCTTACGGAGCGTCCATGCTTGAAATCTCGATCCCCTCTCCAACCATGCGCTGGATTTGCCGGTTCATCGCATGATGCTATGGATACCAATACCAGAAGGACAATAACAAAGAATGATAATGTAGTGTCTTTTTTATGGTTGATAAGGAGAGAAATAGCCAAGAAAACGCACGTGAAAGTGCGAATTTAGTCCATATGCCAGAATGAAGAACGTATATAGCATGAACAATTTTGGTTTCTTAATGCTTATATTTAACCCACTCGGTACCGCTTCAAAGTATTCTCGTTTTCTCTCGGTAATTCATAGAGATGAGCCAATATTTTTTTTTTCATTACAACTTAACGAACTTTTATGACTTGCCTTTGCATTTCGGTGGATCAAGGTTCCATCTTCCATCATCACAAGTCAGTTGGTTCTGGCCTTCAAGGGTGTACTTAGGATTACACTTGTACTGAACTGTTTTTCCGTGGCCATATTCATTACCGATTTTAAAACCGTTTGTTATAAGACCAGGTGATCGACAGGTAGCTGTAATGAGGAACAACAAAGATGTATCAATAGGACTAGTAGTGAAATCATTGATGAGCTAAGCGACGCGAGAGAAGCGTTTGATGTATCTACATAATAATACCGATACACATATGTCTCGGGAAACTTTTATTACACACTCCATATACCAATCAGCTCATCAAATCAGTTTCTGGGAAATGTTGAACATTAACTGCGGAATCACATTTGGAGGAAACAAGACATTTTGCCAGCGCAATGAAGAAATAACAATACAAAAGCATATTCGCATGAGGTGTAGGTTAATATCATTAATTGTAAAAACCCATGTTGCGATAATTATGAATTATACACAATTCAACAAGGCGCGACGAAAACAAGGAAAGTAGCTGTTACACTGCAAAAAGGAACATTTTTCCTAAGGCATAATGCAATGACGTAAAATATGAAGTCACTATCTTAATCTCTGTAATATTAGATATTGTTAAGGTACATGTATGTTCTCAAATAAATTGACCGTATAAAATTCTTGTCACAGCATTCCTTTTCTCTTTAACGAGCTGTGTCTAAGGATAAAGAATAAAGGGTAAAGGATAGAGTCAAACTCCAAAAAACCATATACAGTTAACAGATGACTCCTTTGTTAATCTTACAATAACTTGTTGTTAATCATACACTAACCTTTACACAGTGGTGTATTATTTGTCCACCGGCCGTTGTTACATTCCTGCATCTTGGCTCCCACCAGAGTGTAACCACGAAAGCAGCTGTAAGTTATCTGTACGCCATGTTTGATCTTGTCACCTCTAGCCATGCCGCCTTTATGATAATAGCCGTGTCGTGGACGTCCTTGATACGTACAACGAGCTGAAAGAAGATTGAGTCCTGTCATTAACCTCCAGCACTAACTGACGGAATGTGTCGCAGCTAGAGAAGATACGTCGACACAGTTGCGTTTCAAAAGAAACGAGAATCCATTTTGGTTATAAGATCTTTTTGTCGTTTCAGATCTGTTTTATTCTTAAATTCTTTGACTTCAATCTCAGTATGGAAAATTAAAACCGATCTGTGGACTGAACCTTACGTTGCTCCGTATTCACGAGATGACTCTTGAGAGTCCTTTGTTTATTTGTTAACGAGCTTAGAAATATAAGGTAGCGTTTTATCCTCCCAACATAAACTTTCTTAATTTGTTTTCTTTTTTTATTCTATTGTAAAAATATTATGATTCACGCAGTTGTGATTAAAGAAGCCTTTTTTTATTCTTTAACTAGTGGTCGCTTGCTTTATTGAGATTGCTAACCCAATGAGATACAGTCCACATGTTCAGGATTAGACGTAGAAATAAAAGAAGAAATCTCGAAGCTTGCTAAAATAATAAAAAAAAAATAATAGCTTTCACTGGTACATTGGTCACTTATTCCAAAGTAAGCTAGAAACTCACCTTTACATTCTGGTGCCGGGGAACTCCATGCTCGGTCGACACAGTGCAATCTTGTGTTCCCAAACAAGTCGTGATTACTATTGCATGAAAACCTAACTTCGTCTCCATCGAGAAAGCTGTTTCCATGTAATTGTCCATTAGATGGAGTTCTCGGTCTTCCACAAATACCTGCAAAACCAAGTAAATGGTGAAAAATTTTGGCGCCCGCATACACATCAACAATAATCTGAAGTCCTATAGCTCTGGGAAAGTTTCAGTTAAAAAGTACAAGCGATGCATGGCAACAAAATAGATACGATCCAGAACAATTGAAGCAATACCTGAGAGCGATGCTAAATGTGAATTTTCCTTCGGGTTTCATGTTTAACAACTGTAGGTCGTTTTGATCTTTGAAGCTCATAGTAACTGAAACTTTCCTCTTCGAGTAAAACCCTGTCACACGAGAGAGACAAACATGGAGAACGGCTTGCTTTCGTGCACTGCTTCGTGTAAGAACGCACGACATGGACTCCAGACTCGCTGCTCGCTGATTGGGCACAAAAATCTTTTGTATTTTTGTGCCCAATCAGGAGCCAGCATTGGCGAGGCCGTTTGGAACCATTCTCGTCCCCAGAGCCGCTTGGCCCTCGTAACCGCCGGAACCTGAGTACGAGAGCCAAGGGGCTTCTTGGCTCTCGTACTCAGGTTCCGGCGGTTAAGAGGGCCAAGCGGCTCTGGGGACGAGAATGGTTTGGAACTGGTCCGGTAAGGCTTCGTCCCCAGGGGCTCTTTCTCCCTCTTTACCTTTTCTCCCACCGATTTTTGTTTTCGCCCTTTTCTATCCTCCCTCGCCCCACTAACTGCCCCTGGGTCTCCGAGGATGCGTAGTCAACGAGTTAGACAGAATTTGATATTTCTACGGCACGGGAACAGCAGGGGCCGGGCATTATTGTTGTAGTGCATTGTGGGCAGCATAACTTCGTTATAAGCGAAGTATCGTACGTGGTTGGTCATTATAGGCCTGCAACATTCAGCTTCAGTATTTATTTATTTTTCTTACTGTGTAAGAACTTTGGCGCATTTTGTACTTATTGTGTAATACTTATGTAGGGCCTCGTAGGATCGGCTACAGAGTTTGAGCCATGGATCCTACCCAGATTTCCTGCCGCATATTTTTCCCCAAAAGGGGTTTTTTGGGTGACAGGTTTTTTCTGGCCTCCGTTTAACCGCAGTTTCTTTGTATGTGAGTGGTTGCTCAGCTCTGGTTCGTCATTAGCATTGTATTATTTTCATTTTATGGATTTTGACTACACGTACCGTTAAATTGTATTGTTGTACTCACATTATTGTAAATATGTTCGTAAATGCCGTTGGTGTCGCGCCGAAATGCAGCAAAATCAATCTATTGGAGCGTATGATGTGTGGAGTTAAAATGTAGTAATTCGATCCCAGAAAGGCTACTCATAATACATGGCCGAGATGGAAGTCCGATTCCGCTAGGGACATGGATGTCGAAGGAACCCTTAAGAGAAGGTTACAAGTAACTAAGTATTCGGGATTGTAATATTGCGGGACACATATATTTACTTTTTCCGTTAGATTAGTTAAGGTATACGAAGAATTGTAAGATAAGTAATTAGCCTATTTAGATGCATTCCCTTCTGTAACTTCATGTATGATGTAATAAAACTGTGCTGGATTCGCTTGCGTATCCTACCATACTTTCACAGGAAAAGTTGAAAATTTACATGCACATGTAAAAAGTAATTTACAACATGTAAATATGGATTTACATACTTTGTAAACTGCGATTTACATGTTAGGGTTTTGTAAATAAAATTTACATGAAATTTACAGCTTTTAACACACATGTAAATCTACTGTAAATAGTTATTTACATGGTTCTTGCTACAGTAAGAAAAAAGAGGGTTATGTAAATAACATGGAAATTATTCCACACACATTTACAGTATCTAGACCCTGTAAATAACATGTAAATCGAAAAAGGGAGCCTGCAAGGAACAACGTAAATAACATGTAAATCGAAAAAGGGAGGCTATCCTGTAAATAACATGTAAATAAAAAAGACAGATTATAAGGAAACCTGTAAATAACATGTAAATCGAAAAAGGAGGCTATCGTGTAAATAACATGTAAATCAAAAAAGGGGGGCTATCCTGTAAATAACATGTAAATCGAAAAAAGGAGCCTACAAGGAACCCTGTAAATAACATGTAAATCGAAAAAGGGAGGCTATCCTGTAAATAACATGTAAATAAAAAAAGAGAGACTACAAGGACCCTGTAAATAACATGTAAATCGAAAAAGGGAGGCTATCATGTAAATAACATGTAAATAAAAAAAGGGGGGCTATCCTGTAAATAACATGTAAATCGAAAAAGGGAGCCTGCAAGGAACCATGTAAATAACATGTAAATCGAAAAAGGGAGGATATCATGTAAATAACATGTAAATCAAAAAAGGGGGCTATCCTGTAAATAACATGCAAATCAAAAAGAGAGACTATAAGGAACCCTATAAATAGCATGTATTTCGAGAAAAAGGGGGCTATCCTGTAAATAACATGTAAGGGAGGAGGGAGGAGCACGAAAAGCTGAAACACGCGTGTGAGTATCGGCGCTTCGCGCCTCCCCTCGAGGATTAGAGAGTCACAGTATCGAACTTCTTGATATTTAGAACTAAAGGCAGTTTTCCCCTGCTTCACTCTTTTACAATTATTCGTTACCTCCAATAACTTGAAATTTTATTAACTCGAACTGTTTTAAGCTTTCTCTGACGGCTCGAGTTATGTAGATTCTAAAAACTCACGGCAAAATGCGGGTGCCTTTGAAACACTGAAATCGACCGGAACCGTGGTATTGAAGCTAAATGAAAATAGGAAGCTGTGAAAGACATGAACACTGATAAATTACATGGGACTTCTACCATATCATCGGACTTTATCAAAACTCAGTCCAAATTTCATCGATGATCTGTACTATTTAAAGCGTATTAAAAATGCTCTTATTGAACTACATACTTATTGAATCCATAGCTGCAAAAACCATGTAATTAAAATGGGAGACTCCAGATACTCTGTAACAATATATCATGTAACCCTTTTAAAAGTCGTGTAAATGAAAATAGCGAGACCGATAAATTCCTGTAAAAGAAGCGCTTGAGTGTGCACTCGGGCATATTGTTGATTCTCGGCAGCCAGTCGGAAAATAAAACTGCAACAACAGACAGAGCCAACGTCAAGATTACTTAGCGTTCGGTATTGGTAGAATAGCTTACCGGAATAATAAAAGGACGAAGACTTTCCTTGAAAATGATGCCGCGCATGTGACGCGTGACACGCGTCAGAATTCTCATACAAAACAAGGCCGGTCCCCTTATTCTTGGTTTTCACGTGACGTCATCAAAATTCTAACTTTGAAACTACGGACTTTGGGAAGGTGTGCGTTAGATATTGTTTACAAGCCGGTCCAGCTAGTCTGCGCACAAAATTTCATCGGATTTCGTTTTTTACTTCCGGAGTTACAGCTGAAGTAATTTGTGTCACGCAACACAAGTCACGTTTTTTGACGAGTTGAAATTCAACAAAATGTCCTTTCATGTTTCACTCTGTGTATGCCAGCATGTTAAATAAGTTGATATCTTTGCAAATCATAGGAAACTAGGCAATATTTCCATTCATAATGTGCCTTTTAGGGCACTCGTAATTTGGCCGCCATGTTGGTGTCCATCTACATGGGCACCAACATGGCGGCCCCATACATTTACTGTACGATATCGCGCACATTGATTCGCTCATATTTCAGCCGGAAAACCAACAATCCGTCTCAAATTTACCCACATCACACAATTTTAAGCTTTCTTTGCGATTCCCTGGACCATTTGGCATTTCGAAGTGTATTTACGGAAATATTTTCAGTCACGTGACAGGTGAAAACCAAGAATTGAAATTGTTCTAGCACTGATAATGTCAAAAATAAAATAATAAAATAGGCCAACTTTAAAGTGCAAAGAGAGATTCGTAAAAGTTGCGTAGTCTAGTTCAGTGGGTAAATGGCTGGTACCCCGTGAGCACCTGAAAACGTTTACCCTTTACGAGGATCCTGGGGAAATATAACAATAAATTTTTCAGTTATTCTAGGAGCAAAATTATATAAGCAGAAGCTAGATTCTCGTCAGTGACTCCTTGGAAACGGGAAAGTTAATTCTCCAAAATCTCTCCGTTGAGCTAAAACATGCTGGATCCATGCAACTCAGGGCCCACGAAAGGGTACAATCTATGTCCCTATACATGACGCATCCACCGCTGAATAATGAATGCCACTGACCCGAAGGCGCCGAAGGCGGGATATTTTCAACGGTCGAATGGCGGTCGAGTTTGACTACTGGCGAAGCTTCGGGCCTTAAAACGGCTTTATTCAGTGGAAATCTCAATACAAAATGCCCTAAAAGAATGAAGAAGAACCCACGCATCTTTGCAGGTATGTTTTTAACGCAGGGTAGCGTTTCGATTTAATTTGTACTGTCAACCATGGCACGAATCTACATGTACATGTTGAAATGCTAAATACTCAAGTCAGTTTATTTTCACAAAAATGGTGGGATATATTTCACTTTAAACCGTCACAACTTGATAGACAATGAATCGAAAAAGATCAGTTTTGAGAAATGTACATAAGGGTTTATAGAGGGTTACAAGAACACAGCTCATGGCACACGTAAGTTAACTTAATAATTTAAGCTTACATGTAAGTTTATACCTGCAAAGTTTTACAATACATGAAGGGGCAGAATACTTCAACTACATAAATCAAGACTGCTGTGGTCCAGCAGTCACCAAATCATAATTTACATAATAAACCTGCCATCTCTTTTTGGAGCTGCTACTGCGGTCTGCAGTCTGGCAGTCAACATTATTTACATAACAACTGTAACTGACCTCCGCAGCGAAACAAAAGCATTGTGTGTATTTCTCGTTCTTTAAGTGTGCCAAGCGAAAAATAATATAAAACCGTAACGGTGAGAGCGAAAAAATATAAAATGGTGAGCATACTTGCCCAAATTCACAGTCAACCACTTCGATCGTGACTGCGGTAGCAGTCGATTTTAGGACTTGGCTAAACTCACAGTCAAACACTTTGGGACCGCGGACCGCAGTAGTAGTTCATTTTAGTACTTGCCCAAAATTCACAGTCAACCACTTTGGGACCATGGTAGCAGTAAATTTATGTCGATGAAAGTGGGCCAGGGATTCTGCAATAGCTCCTTTACCTGGAAATGCCTTGAATGCTTCTAACTGTCCAATGCCCAATACTGTCCAATACTATTGACTGAGTGGGAGGGCCGGACGGGAAAATAATTGGCTCAAGGTCATGGCGTATGGACCGAGCGCAGCGAGGTACGTGCGCCATGACCGAGAGCCAAATATTTTCCCATCCGGCCCAACCAAACTCAGTCAATAAGTATTTTATAATATGACTATTGCAAGGTCACTCTTGAACTCGAGTGGGGCCGGACAGCTTTTTCCGGACCGGCTCACGTCAACCCGTCCAGCCCCGCTCACGTCACCTTTCAATTCTATTTTCTGTATGATTGCGTCAGCGGGGCCGTACGGTCATATTATAATGTACATTTAAATACAGTTTTGTAAGCTTACATGTATAACTGAGAAATATTAAGTCTTCAAAACAACAACATTAAGTATGAATTAAGCTTAAATATGCAGATTGTATTGTGACTGGTCATCATCATCATCATCACTGGTCACTGGTCAGTATAAATAGAGGTCATTCTGCGAAAAGTTGTGTAATACGGCTTTGTATTTTTTACAAATAAGGTGAGAAAAAATAAAAACTGACGAGTTAAAATGCCCAGCCTCATTACACAACTTTCTGCTGATTAAATTGTTTGTTATACATGTGCATGTTATTTTTTATATAGTTTACCTATTAGTACTATTATACAACAATCATCTATTCCCAAATATAAGTTTTTGAATAAATTTTAATGTTTTCCCTATCCTATAGTCAGACAAGTGCAATAATATGGCATATTTCACTGGTTTTGTTGCTTATTTGTGCCCTCAAATGCTATGTTGTGTAGATTTTGGACTCCAGACTGAGTATAAAATGCTGACTATATTAATTTATAATTCAACACATTGATACACTGCCTAAATATGGTAAAAAACGTTATCTATATTCATGTATGCTGTGTCTACATGACGTATATCCAACGATGGAGGTAAATTTTCGCATTTTGACAAGAGAATGCAAAAATGACAGACTGGCCTCAATATTTTTTCTTCAAACTGTGCTTTGTTATCAATGTGTTGAATTATAAAACTATTACTGCGCTCAAGCTTACGTGATATATCGCCTAATTTTAGCTGACAAGGCCATAGGCCAAGTCGGCTAAGGGATGGACCATTAGAAAAGTGATGGGGGGGGGGGGGGGGACTTTGGGGGAGGCAAAAAATTTTTTTTTGTCCACCTAAGGTGGAAATCTTTTTTTTTTTCACTCGATGGCTGGAATATTTTTTTTAATAGTTTATTTTTTAATTGTCCTTGGGCAGATTTTTTTTTTTTTTGCGATGATGCGTGGGAATTTTTTTTCCTTAATAATTTACTGGGAAATTTTTTGTTTTTGCTTTCCCCCCCCCCCCCCCCCCCCCATCACTTTTCTAATGGTCCATCCCTAAGAATTAGGCAATAAATTCAGGTGCGCTTTTGTGCTATAATAGTTAATACATGTATATTACAGTTGTAAGACCAAAACTATAATTTATTGTAGTGCCTACAGCCATGTGCAGCTGTGTGCTATCTCTAAGTACCTATCTCTGATAGGTACATGTACTCCATGCAATTCATTTTCATAACATTACAGATTAAAAATGTGAAGATGTTCACAGTTACAGGTTGTATCCTGTGTGATTGGGGAAAATAGGATACTGTCAGAAAGAAGAAACTATGAGACATCTACTTGAAGGCTTAGAAGGATAGTTTTGCAGCAGATTACTTGATAGATTAAGTCATAAATTAGGATGAAGTGACAGTTTTGGTCAGTCTGCATTTTGTACCCAGTCAGCAGACTGCACTTGATACCTACATGTAATATGCACTTATGTCAGTCTGCAATCTGCAGTCTGAATTTTATAACGTCCAGGATTGTAACTTGGTTGATCACTTAGATAGTACCCTTTCATAAAAATACCCTGTTGGTCTTGAGTGGGATTGACTTGAACATTGTACTATGGAGTATTAAAGTTAAGAATTAGTGGTCACCTCTTTCTGCACATTATTCAAAAATAATGTTCATTCACTGTAATTGTGAATGGATTGCATCATTCTTTTTAAACTCCCAATGTGAAATCAAATATTCTAATCAGTTAAAAGAAACACATTATTGAGTAATAAATAACCAGGTGTACATGTAACTGTATAGAGAGGTGAGGGTGTTTTTCTTATACACTGTACATGTATGGTGGTGTACTGTAGGTAATTTTGGGTTCACAGAAATTTTCTTTACACTGTATTATTATTTGTATTTATGATAAAAGGTGTTTATAAAAACATTGAAGCTGATCTAGATAAAAATTATATATTGTTAAAAGACTGAATTTTCGACTGCAGCTGCGGTCTTCATCAGAGTAACTGAAATATGCAGTTCAAGTGTAATATGCTAAAACTAAATTAAGAATCTTTATCTAGATCAGCTTCAATGTTTTTATAAACACCTTTTATCATATATGGATACTGATCGCCCATCAAATATCAAATATTATTTGCATTGTTGCTTGTAGTATTTTAGAGTTTGAATATGCACCAAGACAAAAGCAAAATTTATATAAGAGCTGTAAATTGTTCTGTCTTGAAACTGAAAGGAGGATATCACCGTCTGTCCAGCATGCTTTGGTTAAAATTCAGGTGAATGACTTCTGATGAGAGTTTTATGTTCGTCACAGGAAAAAATGAAATAATTCTGAATGATTAATGCTTGTACCATAGAAAATTCTGAAAATTGCGAGAAAAGTGAAGATTGATTTTGAACTAAAAACAACACAACCAGTGTTAGATTCAATAAGTCAAAGCAAGCAAATACATGGATATTTCTTCTAATATAAACCGGCATTGTTTTGAAATGGCAAGAAGGTTTATTGATTCCACGAATCTGAAGAGATTTCAAGCATCTACCATGCAATGCTAATTAAGGGTTTCGACCCCTCTGTGAATTTAAGCAGCCTTAAAGCAAAATGTAAACATAACCCAAAATGGAAAATATTCTGTTAAGGTGAACACAATAAAAAGGTTAACATTTCTTCTGCTATGACCAACTGACCTCCAACCTCAATGGCATCTGTGTAAAATGAGTTGCTTGCGGGTCACCGCCTTTTGATAATATAGTCTGCTTGCAATGCATGCCGGGAAGATAGTAAAATTCTCCTTTTGTACACTGTATTTACAAGTCACTTTTTATTCTTAAACATGAACCTGCGGTATAAAAGGGCAAAGCCCCATGCCGAATCTAATGCAAATGAGCAAGAACAATAGATTTTGCTGATTTGCACGAGTTGGACAGTCCAGCCCCCTTTTATATCGCGGGTTTGGCTATGTTCATGTATATTATTCACATCAACCATATACCCATCTATTCACTGGTTATATTAAATAGTGACTCTGAGGATAGTATATTTAATGTTAAAGCAGCGATGTGGAAGTATGCTTCATATTTTCTCAATTTCAAATACAATATGTAATTGTGTAATTTCATGTAATTTCTGATTTCTTTTCTCCTATTAGAAATGGCATTCAAAGAGATTCAAGGAGAGCTTTTTATGATGAGAGAATAATTATTGAATATGTTATATTTCCATGTACACAATATTATAAGGCTGCTTTCTAACAGGAGCCTGGTAGCAATTAGGCACCTAAGTAACTGACATTGGCACCTACATGTACAATGATTGTGTTAATATTTTGCTGCAGCACTAAACATTATTCAAATGGGATCCTTAGGTCTGATCTCAAAATCAGTGTTTTAGTTCATGACTACTGTATGGAATAACATAATTTGGAGTTGTTTTCTTTTGATGTAGACACAATTAATTTACCCTGCCAAACATTCATGGTCAAATCTGATAAACTGCACCTAAATTTACCGTACATTGTGTATTTTCTTGAGTTAAATGTCCCTGGTCTTTGTTTAAAACTTGGTCTTGTTAACCCAGAAAAATTTGAACCTGGTGTTTATTCAGGGACCAGCATTTTATTCATTGTCCCTTGGTGACTGATTTTTTTTTATCAGTTCCCCATTCTCAGAAACTCATGGCTGTGTTTTATGGATATTCTTTGGAGAAATTGGATTGTGATCACTGTGTTAATAAGAAACCTTTGATCCAAAGTCCATAACTTGTCGCTGGATTTTCCATACTCATGTTTATTGTTAACTTAAAATCCTGGTTATAAGCCCACCCTGTTAATAATAGGCCAACAAAATTCTTCCAGTAATACCCCCTTCTGGATTAAACTTCCACATCTCCTCCACAACAATTAGTTACATAAAGAACATAAACTGACTGAAACAATTGAACAGTACTGTATCACAATATTTTGTACTTATCATTCAATAAACTCTTACAAATTTGTATAAGCCCAGGACTAACATGTATAACTGGGATGTTGTGGCCTTTAAATTGTTATTAAAAATGAGCTTTACATGTAGTTTCCACTAGGTTTTTCATAATGTAAAATCTTATGCACAGGCCAGTTGCAGGTGACAGTATGTTATCATGCAAGTACCTTTGAGTGACCACATTTATACTGATTACAGATTGTAGCTTCAGTTCAGCAAGTGAAAGCATTTTTGTCAGATCTTTAATGCCATTTTGGCATAATTATATTCATAGGCTGCAGGTACCTGGCCTATTAATTAAAGGAGAAATGCTAAATTAACCTGGCTGATAAATTTTAAATTAACTTTGCCCTAGCAACAGACAAAAACCTTGGACCTGCTCTCTTATTTACCTACTGTAAATGACAATAATTCTAATTCTTGTCGGTGTTACTTGTGTGTAATGTTGAAGTGTAAATGTTGTATATAAAATAAGTTCCACACATAATCTTGTTCAAAATCTCTGATGAAGTCTGTACTAACATGTATCAGATAAAACTGGTCTAGTAAAGCAAGATCAGCTGCTGTGTGCTGCCCACTTTTCTTTGATAAAAAATAACTGGACGCAAAGGGCAGTTGCCTTAGTTACAGTCTCTATTAAGCGACCCTCTATTAAGCAGTCACTTAACAAATGCCCGGAATTAATTCGCTCCCCATGTTTACTGCAAACTTGACCGCATTTAAGCAATCTTCTCTATCAAGCGGTCAGTTGGCTATTCCCCAAGGGTGACCGCTTAATAGAGGTTTGACTGTATTTAGGCATACTACTACAAGACACGTCTGCTCACTGCAGCTGTTTTTTGTTTTGTTCCGCAGGGTTCAAGAGAAAGAGCATCCCCATGGCCAAGCTCTGGCAGAAAAAGATACCAAAGCTGCAGTCAATGTACACTGTACAGTGTACATGTAGCTCTTTGAAAGGAACAATGCAAACAAACAAAAAAATTCTAAAAAGTGATCAGTTACTGTGCCATATAGGTTCTACTTAAAATAGCATTTGAGTTATATAGTTATAATAGGCATAAAATGCCAGTTTTTATGACAAAAGACTGTCATAGTCAGCAGCCATTGTGTTTACATGACAAATGGAAATATATTTTGACAAATTCTTGTTAAAACTTGCCTTAATATTATTTAGTCATAGGCAGAAAAATACCCACTTAAGCCCTGGTCAAACTGACTGCAAGTATATGTCTAGATGCAAGTTGTTCCAAGTTGTAAACAAACCATTTCAATGTACATGTAGTCTCGCAAAAACAGTAGTGACAGCAACTTGCGATAACTTACTGTGGTTCATTAACTGGTATTAAAAACTTGCATCAACTTCCACAAGAATCTATGCTTATTCGAATTGAATGAAAGTTATTGATGTAACTTATTACCGATGTCGACTTGTCTCTCCATTTGGCCAGGGCCACAGACGTTCATGATCTTTTTTTCAACAAGTGAAAGAAAATTGACATCTTATAGTCTTTTAGAGGACCCCTCTGTGGTGAAGTTGGCATCCTCAAAAAAGATTATTATTAACATGTATGCATTTAAACTGACATGCCTTGCACATTCCGTCTAAAACTGTAAAGTTGTATTCATTTTTGTGGCATGAAATATTTTATGTGATAAGGAATCAGCATTAAATCGAAAGAAATTGAGACTATTGCATTGCTAGACTAACAGTTGTACTTGTCTAAACAGTAAGGTCCTGAAATTATGGTATGGTGTTGCAAAAATGTTTGACATAGCATTGATAAATAAAATATATTTATCTATTTTTCTATACTATTTTTCTATTTATGTTATTTACACGATAGTCCCCCTTTTCGATTAATGTTTTTACATGGTTCCTTACAGGCTTTCTTTTTCGATTTACATGTTATTTACAGGATAGCCCCCTTTTTCGATTTACATGATAGCTCCCCTTTTTCGATTTACATGTTATTTACATGATAGCCCCCTTTTTCGATTTACATGTTATTTACAGGGTTCCTTACAGGGTTCCTTTTTCGATTTACATGTTATTTACAGGATAGCCCCCCTTTTCGATTTACATGTTATTTACAGGATAGCCCCCCTTTTTCCGATTTACATGTTATTTACAGGATAGCCCCCCTTTTTCGATTTACATGTTATTTACAGGATAGCCCCCCTTTTTCGATTTACATGTTATTTACATGGTAGCCCCCCTTTTACGATTTACATGTTATTTACATGCTTCCTTTTTCGATTTACATGTTATTTACAGGATAGCCCCCCTTTTTCGATTTACATGTTATTTACAGGCTTCCTTTTTTCGATTTACATGTTATTTACAGGATAGCCCCCCTTTTTCGATTTACATGTTATTTACAGGATAGCCCCCCGTTTCCGATTTACATGTTATTTACAGGATAGCCCCCCTTTTTCGATTTACATGTTATTTACAGGATAGCCCCCCTTTTTCGATTTACATGTTATTTACATGGTAGCCCCCCTTTTTCGATTTACATGTTATTTACATGCTTCCTTTTTCGATTTACATGTTATTTACAGGATAGCCCCCCTTTTTCGATTTACATGTTATTTACATGATAGCCACCCCTTTCGATTTACATGTTATTTACAGGGTTCCTTACAGGCTCCCTTTCTCGATTTACATGTTATTTACAGGATCTCTTGAATTTACATGTTTCACTCAATATTTACATGTTATTTACAGGTTTGACAATAACATGTAAAAGGGGAATTAGCATGTAAATTATCATTTACAGTATCTTTACATGTTATTTACATGTTATTTACATACAATGTAAATTTTCAACTTTTCCAGTGTTTGTGTCTGGTGATTGGTATTACGGGAATTGAAGGGTAAAATGATTTACGTTCGTTTGAGCGCAGCGAATTAGAACGTAAATGGAAATTCTTTGTCCATTTCTCTTTGGCCCGCAACGAGCAAAGCAAGCGTTACAGAGAGTAACAATGAGACTTAGAATACAGCGCGCGCACCATCACATGTTCTCTAACTGAGGGGTAAACGGCACGTCTAAAACACCACTTTATCAAAGTGTCGAAAGGTTCTGGTGTCTGAGATACTTTAGTAGCTCCTGAGAAATATTGTCTTGTACCCCTGTTTGATTAAATTGTTCTTCACCGGGAAGTACATTCGTTCGCAGTCTACAATTATCTTGTGTGGTTGTTTTTAAATCTACCAGGAGATAACCAAAGGGTCTTCGTACAGCCTCTTCGTTCTGGTTTATAAAGAAAGCCGTTTGCCCAGGATACATTTGCTTTGCTAGAGTCAAAATTTGCAGTTTGTCTCTGGGATTCTTGAAAAGGACCAAGTAGTGGCTGTTTAAACTGATACTTCGGCTTTCCTTGCCCTGATGAAATAAATTCTGTACGATATAAATGACACTCAGATTGCGGTGATGAGAACCTCGTGTAAAAAGGTTTACTATTCGCTTGTCTTTGCCGGCGTCAATCATTTGATCGTCGAAGACGATTAAGTTCCGTTTGTTGACATCGAAATAGGAATCGTGTTCCAACGCAGAAGGAATACCCTTGACAAATTCAATTTGTGGTATTGTGACTAGCATTTGAATGTACGCAGGCTGCCATTGTGAATAACACCAGACAATCCTCTCGGGTGGTGGGTTTATCACGTCTGAGGCCTGTTGTAACAGCGATTGAACCCAAAACGTTTTCCCCGAACCGGTCATCCCTGCAACCATACCAGTAAAAGGGTGCTCGAAGTGAAACCGCTGACACTTTTGTGCAGAAATCGTCATTGCTTTAAATGGAGTGAAAGTAGAACTGGTGTGTCTGTTGGTCATATGTCTTTGCATACTATCTTTCCTTCTAAATGTCTTCTCACAAACGGGACAGGACAAATTCATGTCAACTTAATGAAAGCTCAATGTGAACTGAGAAAGAGACGAATGTTGCTCACTTATATAGGCTAGTTCCTCCTCAATTCTATTGTTTTCACCACCACCACCACCACCACCACCATCACAATTCTATTGATTTCACCACCACCATCACCACCACCACCACAATTCTATTGTTATCACCACCACCACCACCACCACCACCACCACAATTCTATTGTTATCACCACCACCACCACCACCACCAGAATTCTATTATTTTCACCACCACCGCCGCCACCACCACCACCACGACCACCACCACCACCACAAATCTATTGATTTCACCACCATCACCACCACCACAATTCTATTGATTTCACCACCATCACCACCACCACAATTCTATTGTTATCACCACCACCACCACCACCACAATTCTATTGTTATTACCACCACCACCACAATTCTATTGATTTCACCACCACCACCACCACCACCACAATTCTATTGTTATCACCACCACCACCACCAACACCACCACCACCACCACCACCACAATTCTATTGTTTTCACCACCACCGCCACCACCACAATTCTATTGTTATCACCACCACCACCACCACAATTCTATTGTTATCACCACCACCACCACCACCACCACCACAATTCTATTGTTATCACCACCACCACAATTCTATTGTTATCACCACCACCACAATTCTATTGTTATCACCACCACCACAATTCTATTGTTACCACCACCACCACCACCACAAATCTACTGTTATCACCACCACCACCACCACAATTCTATTGTTTTCACCACCACCACCTTCACCACCACCACCACAATTCTTACTATTGTTATCACCACCACCACTACAATTCTATTGTTTTTCCTTCTATTCCACGATAAAAGACAGTTACTCACTATTCTTAGCTCATTCTACAGTTATGTCTCAAGTAGTAAAGAACAACCGGGGTTTTCTACAGCTCTTAGCTAATGGTCCCGATCATCAGCGCCAATTACTCTTAAGGACAGCTTCTCCAGAACAGATTCACGCCTTGTTACATATTCTTTATAATGTTCTTAAGGAGAACATTCAATGTCCTGAAACAAATAAGCGTGTTTTGCTCCGATACAAGGATGCTCTTATTAATCTGGCCGATCAAGACGTTCCCTACAAGACAAAGAAGCAAATACTTGTACAAGAGGGTGGTGGCTTTATACAAGACTTATTGGCCCCCGTTGTTACAAGCTTGGGCGTTTTGATGCTATAAAAGAAACTTTACATCATTGCACTGATCATTTCAAGCTTGTTTTTAACGAGTACGGATCGATATGAAGACTGGACTGGGATGAAGAAGAAATGGAGAGCGGTATGGAAGACACCATAACCTCCGATGAGGACAACGATGACGAGGAAGACAACGAGGAGCCAAGAATTAAAGATGTTTTAGGCAATCTTTCCAAAGCGGTGTCAAAAGAACGTGCTTCTGATTTGTTGCATAGCATGGCCGCTTCCAAATATATCGTGTTTTGGGCACCTAGAGGCCAATTACTCCGAAATCAGCGCATAATACCCGTCACAAACATCGCAGAGCTGGTTGAGTATGTACTACTTCCCCATAACGATGATGTAGCCCGACCCCGTGCGTTTAATACCTTTTTAGATGGACTCGCAGAGTTGGGAACTGATAAGCGTTTAATCAAGATTCAAAAAGTCATTAATAATTCATGAGCATATCAGCCAATCACACGACGCAAGTCGATCACGTGTATGAGCCTTTATACCTGGTAATCTACGGTCATTATGAAAAGCCTGGTGGCGGCTTTGATTTCAGTCACAGGGGAGTTCGGGGCTGAATGGGCAAACAATGCAATTATTGCTGAATTTTTAATGAGAATGATTTTAAAATGACCGTGATATTTATATCAAGATCACACGTAATCTTTATATAAAAGATTACTGATATGGGTAGTAATTGTTCAGGATTCTTAGTGCAACAAATGGTGACTTTAATATTTTTGTGCAGTATTGTTTTACGAATTCTGGTCTTTCGTTATTCTATTTGGAATCTTCTCAACAAAATAAACAACCAACAGTTTAACAAGTGAACCGTTATTTGATGACACCAGCGCCCTCGTGTAAATTGCCAGGAAAGCGACTGGTTCGCGGATGCAAGCTGCTTATTTCTACTCGTTCTCTACCTCTGAAAAAAAAAAAATTGTCAGCCGTTTTCTCTACCGTACCTGGCAACTTTAGTATAGCATTTTTCAGTAGATGTTTTCCTTCAGAACTATAAAATCCCAAAACTTTCGACAGTAGCCGGGAAGCAGTGGTCACTTCGTCGAAGACGTGGCACATGTGTTGTATGCTAATCAGTCTAGTCTACTTGTTTTTCTCGTATGCTAATTTCCTCTTTGCACAAAAGCGCAATTGTTTTAATTCCGAAGGGACACGCTTTTGAAAGAATGTTTTTGAAGCCGTTCAAAAAACTCGCAGCACGTGTATTATCAGGTGTAAAAACTCTCGGCTTCGCCTCGAGTTTTTAAACCTGATAATAGGGTTTTCCGATTTAGCGGAAACGGAAAGACTTTTTCCGCCTTGCTAGCTAATTGACGATAAAAATGTGGTGTTGGGTCATTTTGCACAATGCATTTTCAGTTATTCATTGTCTATTTGCTGTTGAGATATTTGACAAGTGAAATGACTGTCTAAAGCAATACAATAGGTTGTCGCAATTTCAAAACAATTAAAGCCCACAAACCTAACAGATCGATAATATGTCACGTGCACTGACTTTGTATCTGATGAAAACATTCATATAAACTAGCAGTAATCACAGCTTATGGAGACGCGTTCGAAGGAATTTCCGGCGGAAATGAGCCCCTGAAAAAAGCGATAGGGGCGGTTATTTGGAAGACCGTCTACCAAAAAATCTCAGATTTTACTGCACGTAAACCACAG
>JAJGOT010000329.1:0-27500 GCA_022457155.1 Cladopsammia gracilis
AAGGACATTCATGCTAATTGTTTATGCGCATCCTTACTGCGCACGCAATTCATTTCGCAACGCCATGCTACGTCATGCACGAGCGCGCGCGCAAGAGAAGAAATCTAAGCACATAAAGGGCTGATAGCCGTTGCATTAACTTTGCTGAGATTTAACTCGCTTGGATGGTCGGTGACCCCAATTTTTTTTCAAAGATAATTTTCTTTGCCAATTCTCAACAGATTGTGAAAAAATGAACAAAAAATCAATGTAGGAAGTTTAAATTTTTTTCATTTTTCAACCCGCGCGCCATCGAATCCCGCCAACTTGCGGCTGTTAGAGTTTGCAAATCCTGTTGTTTAAAGATGAAATTTACTTCAAGGAACGTCACCAGTTGAATCAATTTGCTGAACAGACCTACTCGCATAAAATTTGGGGGAAAAAGTTGCATTTTAGCAATTAATTTGCAATATTTTTAGACTAACAGACATTGGGGTCACATCCCGTAAGGAAAACCAATTCTTCAAAATTAGGGTCGGCATTCAGATAGCTTATCTCAGAAACCAAGTAGGTGACCCCCTCAAATTTTTTTGCATTTCTGACACAAGTAACTCATAACCTAGCGGTAGCAAAAGTTTTATAAAAAAATCAATGTTAGAAGATTTTCGCGCGAACGTCCTTAAGACAGAGTTGACTGTATAAGTAAATAATTGTCTTCAAAACATGTTTCATTTTTGGGAGTTGGAAGTCGGCCGGTGGGTAGGGGGGGCGGTGGGTTGGTGAAGCAAAACGTATCGGAGAGAGAGGGTCAAAACATTTCAGTTGGCTCACAGGAGCCTTTGATTAACTCTGGAAAATGGAGAGGTGTTTTGGGGGGGGGGGGGGGGAAGTGAGGGGCTTAATAGAGCTTTTACAGTATGTGTGCAATACTAATGATTACTCACGGAACAGGAATTGAGATGACGACATCGTTTAGCTCCAGATTTTCTTGGAGAAGTTCATATTCTATATTGACATCACACTGTCCATCATTTTCTGAAGGCCAGCAATTGACTAGAACAAAAGAATAACATTATTACCGTTGATGACCTAATTAACGCCCACTATCTAATTAATGCCCCCTTGAAATTTCATTTTTTTTATAAACACCTCTCCAATAAATTCCCTGTGTCTAATACATGCCTCCTTATAATTATATTCTTAAACAGTAAGCAGATTATGGGGAGCAAGTTGAAGCAATCAGGAACTTGTTTGTTGTCAAGAAAAACCCAATGCCAGAAATAAACTTGTAATACACTTTACTCCTGCCACCTTATTATATATATTACATAAGCAAGCAAAATTGACTTGTGCTTTTGGCACCTCACAATACTGCAATTATTAAATCCTGATTTAAGATGTACCCGAGAACCCCCCTCCTCCCCACCCCTCCCCAACACACTGACCCGAATGACACTTCTTAATGGCAATTTAAGTTTCCATAATAGCAATTTCGAAAGCACTTCATTAATCCCTGATTACTCCTAGTTTATTTTAAGTGCACACTTGCTTAACCTTTTCATTCCCAGAGTCAACTTTGGAGACATGTAGTGTAGTTCTAACTTTTAAGTCTGTAGACTAAAATCCTATGGTGTGACCATTCAAATGAGAACGTCTTTGAAAGAACTTTTGGAATGGAGCCATTTGTTTTATTTGATATTTTTCAACATATTGAAAAACAAATGGTACCATACAAACGAGCTGCTGAAGAGGTTTCATTTGAATGGTCACACCACAGGATTTTGTCCACAGACTCAAAAGTTAGAACAAATGGTACCATGCAAACGAGCTGCTGAAGAGGTTTCATTTGAATGGTCACACCATAGGATTTCATCAACAGACTCAAAAGTTAGAACAAATGGTACCATGCAAAAGTACTGCTGAAGAGGTTTCATTTGAATGGTCACACCATAGGATTTCATCAGCAGACTCAAAAGTTAGAACAAATGGTACCATGCAAAAGTACTGCTGAAGAGGTTTCATTTGAATGGTCACACCATAGGATTTCATCAGCAGACTCAAAAGTTAGAACAAATGGTACCATGCAAAAGTACTGCTGAAGAGGTTTCATTTGAATGGTCACACCATAGGATTTCATCAGCAGACTCAAAAGTTAGAACAAATGGTACCATGCAAAAGTACTGCTGAAGAGGTTTCATTTGAATGGTCACACCATAGGATTTCATCAGCAGACTCAAAAGTTAGAACAAATGGTACCATGCAAAAGTACTGCTGAAGAGGGTTCATTTAAATTGTCACACCATAGGATCTTGTCAGCAGACTTTTAAAAAAGTTAGAACTATGCTACATTCTCCATAATTGACTCTGGGGGTGATAGAGTTAATTGTGCATTATTCAGTATTTTGACTTCAGAATTATGTACTTATTGACTGAGTGGGAGGGCCGGATGGGAAAATAGTTGGCTCGAGGTCATGGCCTATGGACTGAGCTCAGCGAGGTCCGAGCACCATGACTGAGTGCCAAATATTTTCCCGTCTGGCCCGACCTAACTCAGTCAGTAAGTATTTTATAATATGACTAGAAAGTACAAGAATGGCAGTGCAGTGCGAGGTCACTTGAACTCGAGTGGGACTGGACCTCTTTTTCCGGACCAGCTCTTGTCAACCTGTCCGGCCCCGCTCACGTTACCTTGCAATTCTATTTTCTGTAGGATTGCGTCAGCAGGGCCGTACAGTCATATTATAATGCTTCTTCTCTTCTTCTTTACTTACTTGATAATGGCATCAGTGCTTCATCTGTGCTCTGCAATCTCCATTTTAACACACCAATGTCATTATTAAGTGGAAATGGTTTATTGGGCTGTTTGAGTCCTATTACAGAATCTTGATTGAATAGCTTCTTGTCTATATTGGGATGCGTCTAAAGAGTATAATTAAAAAAAGATTTCAAAGTTAGCATGAAGAGAAAGGTAATCAAAGGCTCCCATAGGCCAACCAGTGAATGCAGAATGCTCTAAAGGGAATCTTGGCAGAAAACATATTTCTTCTAGATCATTAGTTTGTATCATTGTTAAACTGGTTTACAGGTTTTGAAGGTGATTACAAATCTTTAACTCTTGAATGCTGGCATTTTGTTTCTGCATTTTTTTCTTTCAAATTTCCTGTGCACTGCCATGTTTGTTTTCGCAAAGTTTGATGGGAAATTATGACATCAATGCATTGTCGCGAGCTTTCAATACGACGGTTTGAGGATGTTCGCGCGGAAATCTTCTAACATGGATTTTTTTATAAAACTTTTGCAACAGCTAGGTTATGAGTTATTCGTATCAGAAATGCAAAAAAATGAGGGGGTCACTGACTTCATTTCTGAGATAAGATATCTGAAAGGCAACCCTAATTTTATGCGAGTAGGTCTGTTCAGCAAATTCATTCAACTGGTGACGTTCCTTAAAGTAAATTTAATCTTTAAATGACAGCATTTGCAAACTCTGACAGCCACAAATTGGCAGGATTCAATGTCACGTGGGTAGAAAAATGGAAAAATTTTAAACTTCCTACAGTGTACATTGATTTTTTGTTCATTTTTTCACAATCTGTCGAGAATTGGTAAAGAAAATTATCTATAAAAAAAAATTGGGGGTCACCTACCATCCAAGCGAGTTAATCTAAGCAAAGTTAACGCAACAGCTACCAGCCCTTTATGTGCTTAGATTTCTTCTCTTGCACACGCGCTCATGCATGACATGGCATGGTGTTGCAACATGAATTGCGTGTGCAGTAAGGATGCACATAAACAATTAGCGTGAACGTCCTTAAGTCAACATCATGTAAATTTATAAATATATATATGCTTTTAATGCATTTTTGGCTGAATATTGTATGGTTCTACGGCGAAATCGTCTTCTGTAAACTCCATATTGACATCTTTGACAACGCAATGACGTCATAAATTACCATAAAGAAAACATGGCGGCGTGCGGGAAATTTAAACTAAAGAACACTTCACATTCAGAAACCAGTTACGGAGATACTGACTTAAAACCCTGACATGAGTTAAACATAACCATTATGAATACTTTGGATCTAAAACTGTTTTTCAGCTTAGATTCCCTTTAAATAACAGATTCTGCACACCTTTGGACACTCCCTTCTCCTAGGTGCCAATTGCTCCACTGACCCTCCCCTCCTTCCTTACTACATGTATCTCCATGGGTAAGGCAGCTGACTATTACATATCACAGACTCAATACTTACAGCCAATCAAGCAATTAATTTAAATTTTTACCAAAATGCCACAACCCATTTAATGAGGTAAGAAACAGTTCAGTCCTATGCTTAGGACATTACCAAACAGAAAATCTTCTTAATTGTAACCGCTTTTAATGTTCAACCCAACCAAATGGAAGTCTCTGGTTTTGGAATTATGTTTTGCGAGGAACTGAAAATAATCATGTTTAACCCAGTTCCTAGCATCAAATAGCTCAGTCTGCACATAAATCTTAAGGTGTGGTGTGACAATTCAAATGAATGCTACTGAGCAGTACTTTGCTGTGGTGCTGTTTATTATGCTGTACAAGGTGGTTCTAACTTTTGAGTCCGTGGATGAAATCCTAAAGTGTGACCATTCAAATAAAAGCTACTGAGCAGTACTTTCCTGTGGTGCTGTTTATTATGCTGTACAAGGTGGTTCTAACTTTTGAGTCTGTGGATGAAATCCTAAAGTGTGACCATTCAAATAAAAGCTACTGAGCAGTACTTTCCTGTGGTGCTGTTTATTATGCTGTACAAGGTGGTTCTAACTTTTGAGTCTGTGGATGAAATCCTATAGTGCGACCATTCATATGAAAGCTACAGAGAAGTATTTAAGTTTTGATGATGCTTTTTATTATACTGTACAAGTAGGTTATATATTTTGAGTCTGTGGATATATCCCCCTACATAACCCTTAAACTCCCCCAAAAAATCCCAATTTTCATTTAGTAAAATAATTAAAAACAAATGGTACCATGCAAAAGTACTGCCAAAGAGGTTTCATTTGAATGGTCACACCATAGGATTTCATCCATAGACTCAAAAGTTAGAACAAATGGTACCATGCAAAAGTACTGCTGAAGAGGTTTCATTTGAATGGTCACACCATAGGATTTCATCCATAGACTCAAAAGTTAGAACAAATGGTACCATGCAAAAGTACTGCTGAAGAGGTTTCATTTGAATGGTCACACCATAGGATTTTATCAACAGACTCAAAAGTTAGAACAAATGGTACCATGCAAAAGTACTGCTGAAGAGGTTTCATTTGAATGGTCACACCATAGGATTCGTCAACAGACTCAAAAGTTAGAACAAATGGTACCATGCAAAAGTACTGCCAAAGAGGTTTCATTTGAATGGTCACACCAAAGGATTTCGTCCACAGATTAAAAAGCTAGAACTACACTACATGTCTCCATAATTGACTCTGAGAGTGAAAGAAGTTATGCCTGGGTTGTTATGACAACTCAGTTGCTTCAAGGAGGGGTTAACAGCTGTTTACTTGCCTGCATTTGAAATCCCTTGTTGTCATTATTCTCCAAACTGAGACGTATTTTTCCAAACTGTGCGTCTGCTATCCTTAGAAGTGCCAGACCTCTTACTTCCATGTTCTGTAGCCCGCCATCCCTTCCTGCTGTTAGTGTAATCTTCTCGTCAACCTTGACATGGACACTTGAATGTGAAAAATGAAAATACAGTTAAAGCTATATTAAGCAGTCATCCTCTGTTAAGGACGTTTGCGCTAATTGTTTATGCGCATCCTTACCGTGCATGCAATTCATATTGCAATGCCATGCTATTTCATGTACGAGCGCGTGCAGGGAAGAAATCTAAACACATAAATGCTTGCCTTGACTTTCCTTGTATTTAACTTGCTTGGATAGTCGGTGACACCTATTTTTTTGGATAGATTATTAAATTTTTCTTTTCCAATAAGCCATTTTCGCATTTAAAATTACCGCTGAATTCAAACACCAATGACACATTGATACAGGGTTAGACTCGACCTGATGTAAAATATTCACAAATACCGGCAGAAGGTGCGTGAAATTTGAAAATTAAACAACAGACAGATCTCTGAACAGGTCATCTTCTTGCCTGAATTTGTGAATTTATCACTTCAGATTGAGGCTAACCCTGTAAAAATGCATCTTCAGTGCTTTCATTCAGCGACCATAGCGAATTCGAAACTGGGCTATTCTGTATAGATTGTGAAAAAATGAACAAAAAATAAATATAGGATGTTTAAAATTCTCCCATTTTTCTACCCATGTGACATTGAATCCTGCCAACTTGCAGCTGACAGGATTTGCAAATGCTGTCGTTTTAAGATAGGACTTCCCTAAGGGATGTCACCAGCTGAATGAATTTGCCTAACAGACACACTTGCATAAAATGGGCATTGAAAGTCAACTCTCCTACCTTCCTGCTTGTACAGATGGTGCCGTTGTTGTCTTTCCAACTGATGTTAATTTTGTCTTGGAACTTACGACCTCTGAAAAAGAAAACACACAGAGTGAAGTGGAGGTTAGAGAAGAAAAGACTTTTTAAGAGCCAAGTAGGTCATCTGGTTTGTACCTATTTTGGTTTCCATAGCATGGAGTGACAAGGATTAAAAATTAGTCAAGTTCATTAGCATAATGGTGGTTTGCAAACCCAAACTTAGTAAGCATAAATTTTAGCAATTTTATTCCTCCGTTTTCTCTGTATTTCATCTTGATGATCAGTTTGAGAAGCTATATCAAACACAAGGCTACACACATTAGGATTTCCAAACACCTTGAAGTAGGTTAAAAAACTTGGCTGTGCCTCGTTTTTCAACCCACTTTTCTGTGCTTGGAAATTCTGATAAAACATTCTTTCTCATGTTTGATATATTACTCCCCCCCCCCCCCTTGTTTTTCAACCCACTTCTCTGTGTTTGGATATCCACCATTAGTTAGTTTGCAAAACACAAGCGTGTAATTATTCTGAAGTCATTTAATTGTTTCGGCTGTTTGATTCAAGTACTACATACATGTAATGGTGGCAAGCCATGGCTGAACTTTATGTTTGAATAACTTGTGTTCCTGTTGGAATTTTAACTTAAAATTCGGCATGGGAAGAATTCAGCAATTCTACTTTCCAAAACTAAAGAGAAAGGGGAAGGCAAATTACAATCATAGAAGCAATTTAAATTCATTTTCTTCTTATCTGTTCTCACCTGTTCCTTCTGATCTCAGCTTGTTGACAAAAGTATCGACATCCTTTGTTTTGCTTCCTAGTTTCATTGCCTTTCCACTGCCACTAGGTCTATAAACAAAATATAAATTGTTTGTTGTTTCTTGCATTTTCGAAAGTACTTATTAACTGAGAAAGATATACACTGTAATGGTCATGAGCACAAGTCAAAGAAAACGTTCTAAGTCTCTGACAGTAAACAAACCTATGACCCTCCGCACACCGGTCAGATGCACTAACCAATGAGCTATGAGCGACATGTGGTGAGTTAGGCCCAGTGTTCTCCCCTGCAGCCCTTTCAAGCCAGGTGGCCCCTGACTTGATTTTGGAAAAATTGACAGCCAGGTGGCTTAAAAAAGATGCTAACATCCCTGAAGATACAGTGTTGTGTAGTTTGTATTTTTTGTTCTTAATCTTTGTATACTAACAGTGTTCCAGATAAGAGCGGGGTCTCGGGTCAAAAACCCGACAAGGCTGACTTCCTGACCTGACAAATCAAATGGCTAACTTGAGAAAATTTAGAGAGACCCACAACCTGTTGACCCCTTAAAATTATTCATTGACTCCCTGCCTTTAAAAGTTAACTGGAACACTGATACTAAAGGAATTGGCAACACCACAATGGTCATTAAACATCAGTATTTGATTTCTTATTTAACTTACTTTGCCGCTGGACAAAATACCCTTAAAATACCCTCTAGCCTTCACAAAATCCATGGGAGAACATTGAGGCCAAATACTAGGTTCATACTGTATATGACATGCAACCAATGTACTGATATGATCAGCAACGTCAAAGAGGAACGTTATTAACATCTCTCTTATTGCATTACCGAGCTAATGTTTACCATCTCTCTTTATTTATTCCCTATTTACTGTTTGACTGCTTACTAATACAGTATTTTTTTACGTCATATTTTTCTCAACAGCTAAAGTCGTCCACAATTTTGGATTATTTTTCTTAAGACACAATCCATTAGCATATATGACATACTATCTCACATTTTGAGAATTGCAATGCCCTGTAAGGTGATTTCAAATTACTTTTTCTGCCAAACCATGGAGGGTTCTTTAATTGCATTTATTGGGCATTGAATGCTGCGGCAAGAGCGAAATAGCTCTACAGTGTCATTACTCTTGCTGTTGCATTTAATACCTGATAAATTCAATTAAGCAACCCTTGCTCTTTTGGCAGTTTCTCGGCAAAGGTGTGTTTTTTTTCAAAAAAAAAAAAACAGTCTCGGTGCTTCTAATATCAAGTGGTAGCACATTCCAGAGCTTTAGTGTAGCGCAAGCAAAGGACTTGTCTCCAAGTGATACTTTACACACCATATCCAGGGGTCAAACTTATTTTTTTCAGTCCACTAGCAAAGTTTTGCTAGTAAGATTTTTTTCTACTAGCAAATCTAGTAAGGTCACTAGCTATTTTTTTGCAGCCATTTTCCCTTTTTCTATGTTATGACTGTCGGTCATGCAAGCGTTAGTCTAAAAAAGTGGTTATTTTACACATCTACAACAAAAGTTGCTCACAAAGCATGAAATTTATTCTGTTTTGTCACTTTGCTGATTCCAACAAATTGTGAATGCATAGATAAAGTGTGCACAGGTTCTGTGTAAAATCACACTTCTTTTCTCCCATAGATAAAATGTTCAATGTTGTCTGAATTTTTGCCACAAAATTCTCCAAGCACGTTCACTTTTTCCCTCCAACTTTTATTAGAGAAATGCTTTACTCGCAAAAGTTTGCAGCTTCCAAAAATCACTCGCATTTTGCGAGTTTTAATTTTGAGCCCTGATATCAAATTAATCAAAATCTTTGTCAAAGACAATAGTTACCTTGTGGGGTGTGTTGGTTTGGGAGGAGTAGGATCCATTACGGGGATGTCATTAACAACAGGCACACTTGTATCACGACCTCCACTACCAAAACCACCAAACCCTGCCATATGACCTTTGACTCCTTTCCCCTTTGAAGCAGCTGTTCTTGCGGCTTGTAACTCTTTCGCTTTCTTCTTCATCTCTTCTTTGGCCTCGCGCTCTTGGGTCTATAAGAGTAATAGAGAAAATATAAGGCATGCACTAAGACTGATTGCCTCACAAGAAGATGCTACAGGTCACAAATAAACTAACATGTAAAGAGAAGATTTAAACCTTGCAGTTGGGTTTGTAATTTAAATTAACCTATTGCAAAAAAGCCTGAAAGTGCTCCAACAGGATTTGAACACATGAGCTCTGCATTACCAGTGCGATGCTCTTAGCAACTGAGCTATGAAGCCACACACATTAGGAGCAAAGTGAACAACATTGCAAGTTCATGTGTTGCTGTGAAAGTGATAGAATGACAAATGAAGTAAACAGCGTTTGCACTTGACATCATAGCCGCTATATTGGTGTCCCCATACAAAATAATTTTAATTAACTTCTTTTGTCAGGAACACAAACATGGCTGAAAAAAACCTTAGTTATTTGAGTCTCACGGGACTGAGTGAAAACACTCTATATGAATGAATCATACATTGTACATGTATATGAACTGTGGATAGAGAATGTAAAGTGAAGAAATAATTTCGATGACGCTGTAACCCTTAGTGCTTACATATTTTATCTTGTTCAACATTCTATGTCTTAAGTTTTACTCCTATATGCTAATTTCAATCACTTTAATTTTAAACTTGAGAATGACCTCAGAGGGATTGAAACATTGTTTTTTATTGTTAGTTTTTATCCTAAAAAGTTTTTCAAAGAAACTGCTTATTAGAAGAAATAATCCTTGCACAAAAATGAAATTTGGCATTTTTCTGACATTAAGATTTTTGGAACTCTTGCATTTTGAAGGGTTTATCTAGCAGTAATCGCGTTCGAAGGAACTTCCGGCATAAATGAGCCCCCGAAAAAAACACCAATAGGGGCAGCCATTTGGAAGACCGGCTACCAAAAAATCTCAAATTTTACTGCACATAAACCACAGGACAACCAACACGAAATTAGGATTGCGTTCTTCGATTGCGATAAAGGAAATGATCTTGTTCGAGTTTGATGTCACAGAGCTCTAGTGTTAGGTCGCATCTCTATGAGATGTATAGCTAGAGATGATTGTAAGGGTGTCAGCCTTGAAGACAGTTCATCGTATTAACTTGGATTATCAACAATTATAACTTGCCTGTCGTACAGCGCGGAACACCTTCTCCTCGTGACTGTCCATCTCTGTAAATGTTCTGATTTGTGCAAGGTTGACATTTTCACGATATCCAAGAGCTACGATCTCGTCAAAGGCGAAGATCAGAGAAAAGGCATTCTCTACTACTTCAGACTCTTCCATTACTTTACAGTATTCAGGAATCTAATAACAGAGATAATTATACATTGTAGCTACTATGTCTCTTTTCACCGACCAAGAGCCTATACATGTACTTAATTCTGGAAATCAGTCCACCCAACAGATTATTCACTAATCCGCTAACACATTATAGAATAATCTGTTGAGTGTGCGTGCAATGCATGATTAAAGAGCAATGTCAAGTTTATGGGGGGAGAATTCTATTCTTGTTGGAATAATAATAAACTATGTTCTGTTTAACAGTGCGTTTGTTGTTATTTTCTTTAGAATAATGAATATTAAAACAGTTATTAAATTTGGTTTTTGTGGTATCCGGAATGATCAAGGTCAAGGTATGTGTTATCAGCCAAAGCCGAAACCATGATCATTGCGGATATCACAAAAACCTCATCCAATAACAAACAATATTGTTTACAACATATCAGTATTTTCCTAAACATTTCAGTATACATCTGTTTATGTACTTTGGGAAGCAAAATATTATCAATTATTGAAAACAACACAGCTGTCTCTTATAAAATTCATTAATAATTCATAAGGAAAATACAAAAAAAAAAGGAAAATTTATGAAGGTTTGTAAATCCTGCTACAGTACGGCTAAACTGTATCTAATAGGAATGCTAATAAGCTTTATTGCTATTGTTCTTTTATAAGTAAGAAAATATTTGTTGCAGAAGTTTTAACCTGCGATCGGGGGCTCTTTTTTTCCGGAGCGGGAGAGCGTGAGTGCGAAAGTCGGCGTTTCCTCCCCTCGTTTCTTCCCTCCCAACTCTCCGCCGACTTTCCCTCTGAAAAAAAAAGAGCGCCTGATCGCAGGTTACAGAAGTTTATGAATATTTACAATGTCTCACCTGCTACTTGCCATTGTAAATATCCAAACAGTTCTGCCACTCATTTTTATCTACATGTATTACTTACCACTCGTGAGAATAATCTCAATGTTTCCAAGTCCTCTAAAATGTTGCTGGCTTTGGTTGTGATGAGCAGCATGTAAAGTTTTTCAAGCGGCTGATAGACATATCGAACACTTTCTGTTTCCACAAATGTGTGCTGTTTTCCAGTGTTCATCAGTTTAGGAAATGCAGCTAGAAGGCCCTCTACACGCGACCGTGTCATTTCTACAAACTGGCGTGATACAATGGCTGTGGGATGACGAAAACGTATAATATTGACATTCAGTTAAGACTGAGTGTTGAAAAAACTGTTACAAAGACAGTCAGACGTTTCGGGGATAACGCCTTCATCAGTGTTTGTGTTCTCACTAGACAAATGCTCGTGACAAAAAAATGTATTGTTAGTGAAAGGTGGCATAACTCTATATTAACTTAGCGGTGTTCTTCCCAACCCTTACAAGCCAAGTCCCCCCTCGCCACGCCATCTGGCTTGAAAAGAATGGCGCCACAATTGTAGATAGCTCGTGTGGGGGGGGGGGGGGGGGGGGATGTACTCTCATATATAAGCTATATGGGCATGTGTCGCTGTGAAGGCTATGGTTTTCAAACAGTTAAGTCTGGGATAGTTTATAGAAATCAGAAAGTTTTGGTCTAGAAGAGGGCATCATTTACTGGAAAACTGATCGGTGGTATGAAGATCTAGTTTCTGAAAAATGGCAAGTCTGGGACAGCAGGCTTCGTACTCTTTAAAATTTCCATGATTTTTCATGACCTAGAGTTGAGCAGTTTTTGCTGACTCGCCAGGTTTTTTCACTTTTTTAAAATTTTCTTTTGCCTTATTAAACTCACAACGTATCTGCCTTAAAAGTTGTGAACATAATTTCCCACAGCTTTCCATGACCCACACTTACTGTATTTTACGGTGTATAAGTCAACCCCACTTTTTGAGCCTAAAAATTAGGATTTTCTTGATTTGGCACCAAGTATGTGGAGAAAAATTCTTTACGATTTTCTAGGAAAACAAGTCTTGTCTCTCTTGCAAAGCATCTTCGAGATCCAAAGTCAAAGTAAACTGAATGAACCACACTGATCGCATGAACGAGGATACCTAAAGTTGCCCTAAGATGGACGCCTGCAGGGAAAAGAAAGAGGGGTAGGCCAAAGACCACCTGGAGAAAGACGGTAGAAAAGGAATTGAAGGAGATGGGCCTATCATGGGGAGAGGCACAGGCAGTAACGAAGAACAGGGACATGTGGAAAGGTTTCATATGTGCGGCCCTATGCCCCACTGGGGGCCACAAGGACTGAAGAAGATTGCATGAACGCACTTCGTTAATAAATTGACAAATACAAATCCAAATTCTCAAGATACCTGCTCTAAAATTTCTTTTGTTATGTTTGTGGGTCATTTTGAGACTTTTTATAATGAATAAATGCTGTAAAATGAATGCATGAAGCCACAGAATGAGACTGTGAACAGGCCGCCAACTTGGATGCTTAGTAACCCAGCTAAGCTCGGGCAACACTGGAAACCAGTAGCATGTGCTCATTTCAAGTGTGCGGTTACCAAGTTTCTAGTGTCTTGTCGATTGATGTGCGATTTGTTTACTTCAGAAGTAGTAGTAGTCATGGATTTCAAGCACAAAATAACCTCAAACTTGCACCCATTGAGCAGGAAAATCGAACATTTCTAATGACAAATCACTAATGTGAAGAATTCAAACTCGTAAAGGTAAGAACGTGTATTTTGCTCGGAAAGTGAAACCAAGATCGATCGTTGCTCCTTTACTACAATAAATGTCACTGCAATGTTAATCTCTGGGTGTCATTGTTGTGCTAATTTCCTTATGAACTGACAGCTCTTGAGTTTTGGCTGGTGTATAAGACGAGGTCGATTTTTGGGGCAAATTTTCGTGGTTTCAGGGGTCGACTTATGCACTGGAAAATACGGTAGTAGCAACCCGCAAATAACTAGAGTTAATTGTGGCGGGTTGCTGCACACTGCACAGTTACAGAAGCCTACTATAAAATGAATGAATAACAACAGATAAGACTGTATGAACCCTGGATAGGGTAGAGATTTCTTGATGTCTAGTCTAGAATAAGATTGAAAAAATGCAGGACAAGACTTTTTTTCCAAGCCCTGTTTTTGATACAGGTCTACTTGGGCCACCTTAACCTCCTAACTATTTGTTTCTTTTGAGTTTCTGAAATAGTGCGGGGAGGTGGGGGAGGGGGACGTGGGGGGGGGGGGGGGGGAGTTAGTGTAATAGTTTAAGACTAAATGATCATGTCATAATCAGCTAGCATACAGGGACCATGGGCCATCAAAACATGGTTATATACCGGCTCACTACTGAAGCAAATCCATAAACACATATACAAAAATGTGTAGAAAAAAATTCTATGATCTTTCTGTTCAAAGAGATATCAACTGACCTAGAAATGTAACAACATCATTTACCAGTATATATACATGTATATACTGTAATGTCAGCTAATAATGACTCAAACATAATTGAACAGTTTTTAACAAGTTAAGAAAAATGTAACAAAATTTCGTCAAACCTTTTCCTGTTTTGGTGCATATTGCTGCAGCAAGGAGAACCTGATAAGTAAAATGAAAACAGTTAAAATGATTTCCAAACCTTCTTAATTCTTCCGTGATAAAATGAGGATATTTTTACACCGGCAGAGTAATTCGCGATCGAACATCGACGCTTTGATCTGTGTAGAATAATTTATTCAAATGGTGATTCACCGCTTTTACTGATGTATTTAGCGTTTTTACGGAAAAAGCAAAATATAAAGACACTTTCGAAGAAATACAGTTAATCTTTCTGACATGTGTAAAATGTCTAGCGAATTATGGTCTCATATGAGATTCTTGTTTCGTGATTAAACAACGCAATAAAGCCTTTCTCGGGCGATAAAAGCATATCAGCAAAAAGAAGGATAAATGAACTTACCATTTTGACTATCAATTCCTATGTTAGCACAAATCAGGCCTCTTAGAGGCCAAACGTATCTCTATTTTGTAGCCTTGTTCTCTCGCCACGTCCTCAAAAGAATCGTAGAGGAAAGCCACAAAGAATTCTGGGAAAGGCAATTCTGCGCATGTACTGGAGTTTGTTAGTATCCAGGTTCCACGCGGTTAAACTTGGCCTGTGAAGAGAATGAAGCGAAGATAAGGTGTATACGCGTTTTATTTCTGTATTCGCAATCCTGAGTTGGTCAGGTGGAAAACGTTTTATAAAAATTATTCTATCAATGTTCAAAGGACATAAAGCGGCGTTTTTAAAGCGCTCACGGCCATTTTTTTCATTACATTTTTTTGCAGGTTCGATCCGTGAAATTTTGTTATTTGAGAAAAGAAAGTGAAGCTAGCCATCTTCGTTTTGCCAACGTAAAAGACAAAATTGTCGCAAGTTGCACGGACGATTTTTACGTGTAACACTCCCTCGTGCAACTGAATTTTTGTGTTTTTAATTGCACGAAAAGTTAAATCGTTTTCTTCTTTCTGCGACAAATGTCTTCAAGTTGCACAACAAAAACACGTTAACATGGCTCTTGCAACTTGTTTCGCCACACTCGTAACACATTTTTCAACTTTCAGATTTTTTCGCGACACAAGTTACATGGCAAATTTAACGTGTGACCGATTGTACTTGCAACTTGCAGCAATTGGTTTTGCGAGACAAGTTGCTCGAAAAATTGTTACGTGTACAGTAACAACATTATTACAGAAACGGAAGACGTTCAACACTCAATCAACATCGGTGAGGCGAGGAGTCCACCGCGGTCAAACGAGAGAAATTTGCAAAAGTTAAGCAAAGTACTTCAAAGTTCACTGTTTACTAGTTTAATATATTACCAATACACTGTCAATTCACTAAACATTTTGAAAGTTTACTAAAAAAGTTCTAAGCGTTTGAACACTATGAACCGCAGAATTGGCGGCGCCATTTGCCAACACAATTTTGTTCAGGGACGCGTGAAGCGTTTTGGTCAGTTTTCAACGAAAAAAAGCTCATTATTTTAAGAAAGATGAAAAGATAGTTACATAACTAATTATTTTATAAATGAATGGGGTTAGTTTCTAGAGAAACTGTGGTGCTGCGTCGGTTGGGGGTGAAACACGAGAATTTAGTCTTATCGACTGAGTCAATAAGGTAAATTGACCACTGTAAAAAGATTCAAATAGCTGACGTTTCGAGCGCCAGCCCTTCCTCAGAGCGAATCCTTTCCCATATTTCCCACTAAATAAAACGAAAAACGCCTCGGACGTTTGACCGCGGTGAAGGCGAGGAAGACCCGCAGCAGCAGGAATGCCAGGATGACGTATTTGGGTCAAAGCCGAAAGGAAACCGACCCAAAAGCCGACATAAGAGAAACATACCAATGGTTGAGTATGAAAGACGGTGGCAGTCATGAGCGACTCAGTTTGAGCTCTAGCAGCAAATCCGAAGAGCTTCAAAGCTTTATATGCCTTAAGGCACACCAGACGAAAATCCTTACTGAGGCAATATCAGAAAATATCTTTCCACTGCTTGTACTAATGTACAAAACTTTTTTTATATTTTTACCGAGGCAAGTGCCTCGGTTCGCCTCATGCTAGCTACGGCCCTGGCGGGCCCCTGGCATTTCAAAATCGCATGCAATCCGAATCGTCGTAAAATATTCGTTTTAACGAAGAACAAAAGTAAACAACTTGCATGAGCTGGAAGTGAGTGACACTTAGTTTTCTTTTTTAACATGATAAGGAAAGTATTGACACACAAAACGCTGATTGATATGCAATTTTGTGCAAAATCAAAAACTCTGTTTTTAATAAATAAATATAATGAACTTTGCTGAAGGCTTTTAAATTGATTAGCGTGTCAGTACAATGTACTGGTTAGTTTATTGGATTAACAAATACAACAAGGAAATCGGAATAAATTGTGGTTGCGTTAATGTTTTTTCAATTGCAAGTCCACATTTCAATTCAGCCAATTAAGAACCTACAAAAAACACGCGAAATTCCAAGTTACCCCTCATACAAACTGGGACAAACTGATTCAAGAAATAGGGCCTAGGGAGATTAACTAGATGTTTTCGGAACGGTTAAGTGTAAATCGAATCGGCATAAAATTTTATCGTAAGTACTGTTTATAAAAAATTACTTTCTCTATCGAGCACGTTGTGAATAATTTATGGCTATCGACGTTCTGTTGTTTTTGAGTGGTAATTATCTTCCACACATTCGCATCTTTAAGCGTCCTTTAAATCCGGCGAACCAACTTGAAAGTCTCAGTTAAGATTCTCGGTCGTGGCTCTGCTAAATAAGGTGAGCAAATTTATTCATCTTTGAGAGTTTGTTTAACTTTATTTTTAAACGAAAAATCGACGCAAACACTCGATTGATTTTCGGCGATTGTTTTAAACGATGCTAAAATCACCGGAATTCTAAGGAATAGAATACAACGTCACTTGAAATATCGCTCTTTTTGCAGCATTTGTGTACACACAGTTTATACGCCAGTTTGTTCTGTAATCTCGGACTGTATTCTACTGACGTATGAAAAGTAAATCAAGACTTCACTTTATATTTTGTATTTATCTTATTGTAATGAAGCAAGAAGTTGACTGGTTAGAATTTACATGGCTGCGTTGTGATTTTTTGAACTTCTACATTCATAATAACACAAAACAATTCTGGACAGGCAAAATGTTTCTGTGGGTACAATTGTAATTTTTTATTTTAATTTAGGTTTTTCTTTAAAATCATAAGTTTTCCACGGTATACATAATCAAAAAGACTTATGTTTTCGAAATGAAGCGATGTGTTTTCATTAGAATACCATATGTTTAATTATTTTAGTTTACATTTCAAACATATGCCTGCATAAATTAAAATATAGTATTAAATTTATATCTTCATGATAAATCTCCCTTTTGATCTATAAATTAAGCTTATTTGCATCAGAATTAAGCGACTTAAACTGGAAAAAGTGCTGATTTCCGATATGTGTGTGAAGTTTTAATTCTTTCTCAGTAGTGAATGTTAATTTATTCCAATAAGTTATTTAAGATTTAATTGCTACTCCTTTAATCAAGGCCAATGTTTCTATTTTGACGCCCTCAAATTTCACCAATCCTCCCCTTCCCCGGTTATCTCATAAAAAATGAACGGTTACTTAAGGCCGGACACACGGTTAGCGTTGCGCGCAACAAGATTTTTTGGGGGTGTCACACGATGCAATTTGTTGCGCACAACGTCGCAAAAGTAGAACTCGATTCTACTTCTACAACTGTTGCGCGTAACGTTGCAAAATCATTATCGTTTCTGCTGCCGTCTGCCATCTTAAAGGCCCGTTTACACATGCGATTTTTCGTGCAATTTTTGTCGCACTTGTCGATGCAATTTATGTCGCGCGCAAGTTGCATCTTCAAATCGTATGTGTAAACGGGCGGCGATTTCAGTGCGATTTGGGCACGATTTGTCGCGCGATGTCGCAGAGGTTTCGAACATGTTCGAAACCTGATGCAACTTGGCGGCGATTTTTGGGAAATCACAGCAAATCAAGGCAAATGTCGCGGCCGAATCGCACAGGAAATCGCCGCTAGATTACACTTGCGACAAAAGTTGAATTGGAAAGCGCGACAAAAATCGCATCCAAACTCGCATGTGTAAACGGGCCTTAAGCCTGGTTCACATTAGCGACATAACGACATAACGGTGAGGTCACACAAAAGCAAAACGCAACTTATATATATTAATGTTTTATGTCACCAGTATGAACAACACATCACATCGGCAAAACAGAAACCAAGAAAAAAATAATTATTTTCTCTTGTAGGAACATAATGACATAAACATAACGATACGAGGAAAAAAACTGATTTGTATATGTCGTTATGACCATTTATGTCGCTTGTATGAAGCAGGTCTTAGCCGATGTGTTCATACGGCCGGTGACTGGGAAAGAGTAAGGCCCCTGAATATATGGCCGTGAAGAGACACGAGTAACTCTTTCAACCTTCATAACATTTTGCGGGAAGGGAAAAAAATCGCTGTTTAAACGATTTTGAGGTGAAACGTATGCTAAAAGAGTGAAAAATAATTCACATTTTGGGTAACAATAAAATCCGAAGAGATTTTTCCAAATAAAATACAGTAGGCCATTAGCTTATAGCATAGCAGCCTCTCTATCAAAGCGAGGCTAGGTTCGAAACCTTTCATATGAAAATTAGCTTTCATTCACATGCAAACAAGTTTTATTTGCATGTGAATGAAAACTCATTTTCATATGAAAGGTTTCGTACCTAGCCTCGCTTTGACAGAGAGCAACTCGGAAATGGCCTATTAAGGCCCGTTTACACATGCGATTTTTGATGCGATTTTTGTCGCGCTCTCCAATGCAACTTTTGTCGCAAGTGTAAACTAGTGGCGATTTCCTGTGCGATTCGGGTGCGACATTTGCTTTGATTTACTGTGATTTCCCAAAAATATGCCGCCAAGTTGCGGCATATTTTTGCGACATCGCGCGACAAATCGCGCCCAAATCACACCGAAATCGCCGCCCGCTTACGCACATGCGATTTGAAGCTGCAACTTGCGCGCGACAAAAATTGCATCGACAAGTGCGACAAAAATTGCACCAAAAATCGCATGTGTAAACGGGCCTTTAGATTGCCTTAGACAAGTCAGTCTCTTCCACTGACAGCGCAAGCGTTAGCTTTTAATAAAAATATAGATATAATATCTTCAGGGACACATTTTTACATCCAGACAAGGTACAATTAGTAAAGAAAACAAAAACAGAAAAAACGTGTCTGAATTTCCTTTTAGCAAAGCATGTCAAGAAGTTAGAATCTAGGGTATTCGGAAAGTGTCTATCAAAACTCACGAGCAAAGTTTATTGATACTACACAACCGTGTTGACTTGTTAAATAAAGTCATAACAGCGAAAACAATGTTTCGATTTGCTTCTCACATTAATACATGCACACACATTTGTATGCAAATGAACTTTACTATCGCCGAAGAGGAAAGACGGGATAATTTAAGCAGTTCGGCGATTATCAATGTTTTGGAAATTTATTACGCCGTATTAAGTATCGTAAAAAGGGGAAAGAATCTATGATCAGGTAAGTAAATGTTAGTTTTTGACTTTTACATTTCAGAAAATTTGCGGGTGAGACTTAAAATTTCGGTGTTTATACACGCTAGCTGCATCTCGAAATGGCTAATCCGCATACATCGTTAGAATTAATTTATAATAAAGACCGAGTCTTAGTTAAAGTTCAAACTCGGTATATTCGCGGAGATAAATATACATGCGAGATAAATATATATGAAGCAAGAAAAGCAACTCCCGAAGCTCTGGATTGGAAAAAACTGATTAAATCGCTTACAACAGCTTGATCGAAAGAGAGACGACAGATGCTAATGTACACCTTTACGGAATACAGGTTGTCATAAATGGTAACTTTTTCCGCATCACGGTTTCATATGCTCAATTTTAATTTCTGCGATGTCATGTTTAGTTCTTTCACGGGCCGTCTTAACTGGCTGAATAGACTGAATAAAAGAACTAAGCGAAAATTTAATTTTACTGACGTGCGAGAACACAAATATTTGTCAAGTTGCCGCGGTCGCTTATTTCGACCCACCGAGTTCGTCGTCTGGATAAATAAACGAACACAGCGCAGTGCTTCTCAGTTGTCAACGTTAAAATACATATGATTGTCTGTTGTTTTGCTAAACGTAAATAATTGATATAAGAAGAGTCCATATCGTGTGATAAAAAGTGAGGCAGTTAGATAAAATACACTGAATTTCTTCACTCTTCGATTTCAAGACCCTTTACGGGAGGAATATAAATTCAGTTTTAATACTTTAGTTATACATTATTTTGAGTTTTTTGCTGTTTATTCATGAGAAACATTGACCCGGCGTTAAACGGTGTTTCGAAAATACAAATAATAGAGAAAAATTCGAAACAACTCCTTAGTCGGTTGTCTTTATTTTACTTAACAGTTGAGGCACCTATATTTCATCGGCACCGATAAACGAAGAAAACCGTGAAAAAAAGACGTTTAATGGTAAAACAAAATATAATCATTTTCCTAGAAATCATTTTAGTTACTGATTGAACAAAAACAATACGATAAAAGTATATTTTTGGTCACGTAGGATAAATGAAGTCACTAGTTGGCATCAAGGGAGCATATGCTCTCTTGTTGGCATTTTATGTTTTCGTTACGGGAATTCTCAATACCAAAATTACTAGAAATTTCTATTTCCGTTTTCCTTTGTTAACAAGATAATTTTAACAACTGATAAATGTATATATTTTCTAGAATAGCATTCACTAACACCATATTTCAATGCATAATTGATATTTTCAAGAGAGCATAACTCTCTTGATATTTTCTATCCAACACCATAAAAATGTAAAAATTATAAATATATTTTTTTATGTTCCATCTAAGAACAGCATGGGGTTCTCTTTAATACGACACTTCGTAATCACACAGATTTGTTTACCTGTAAAAAACCAATTCCTGATCGAGTTCAAGTCATAGATTGTCAATTGTTTGCAGGCTTTTGTTTCAACTAATAACTATTTTCTATGCTTAATTTACCACATTTTTAAGTATTGCTTTTAAATGAGCTTTTTACGCGATAAAACTGAGTCTTTCAGTTCAATTGTATTATTTTCTGTCTGTGGGTAGGCTAGACTCAAGTGAAAAAGACGGCAATTTGAATGCTAAAATCGCCCTTGTGTTGGCCGACCATTTTTGTTTTCAGAAACAGCGGGTAAACTGGTAAAAGAACTTTTAATTTATGATTTTTTTTTTACTGACAGCTAAGCAACGGCTAAAATAAGAGAGGCCTTTTTGGATAAGAAACTGTTAACAAATGGCCGAAATTTTAACTACAACTAAGAATAAAAAACTGCTTTAATTTTCAGATGACCAATAATGCAATACTAGTGATGTTCCTCGGCAATAAAAAGATCGAGCTTTTCATTCAAATGCAGTTTAAAAAGAGTGAAAACGTCAAGCAAAACCGCATTTCGAATGAAAAGCTCGATCTCTTTATTGCCGAGCAGTTAGTCAGAGCTATTTGCAGGGAGTAATAATTTAAGTCTGAGGAAACTTTCTGTGGTAATTTAATGATAATTTGTGAGACCTATGGAATGTTTTGACCGCTTACATTTCAAACATGAAAAAACACATGTTAAAAATGTTTCAGCGATTTATTCAAAATCGAACTGTTTAATTCGTTCGAAATTTTCCAATTCAGTGTGCTAGACTGTGTAGATTGTCGGTAGACTGTGTAGACTATGTATTCGCTTGTCGCGGGAAGCCCCAAAATGAGGGCCTAACATAGGGTTGGCGGGATGCGGGATAAGCCTTTTTCCGCTGCCGGGATGCGGGATGAAAGAAAATTTGAAGGCGGGATGCGGGATGGTTAGACGTAGGCGGGAAGCGGGAAGTTGGTAATTTTAATGGCGGGACGCGGGAATTCTTGATTTTTTCGAGCGGGAAACGGGATGGATGATGACAATGCACTCGGATATTTCACCATTCTGTGAAGGAAGAATATAGTCTGGATGTTTACTTAGGTCATTTTTTTAAACCGCTTTTTCTATCCTGTCTATCCTTTGAAATCATTTCAGAAGTCCTGATCTTTATCAATCCGACGAGTGCTAAATAAGCACCACAGTGTCACGGTACGCGGTGTCGCAATTTTGTCTGAAGGAACCATTAAAATGCTAAAACAGGAAGTATATATTTAGCTCTAAAGATCATGGGTGGTTCTTTGTAGATTTGTCGTAGCAGTGGTTGGTTCTGTATTATGTGTCATTTTGACATGGCAAAAAATTGGATGACATTTGCCTCTAATTTTGTAACTCGTCTCCAGACCCCCAATTTGACCCTTAAAATCACAGCGAAAACGCCATTTTTGTAAGGAGAAAATCAAAATTTCGCCCATTTACGAATTACTTTTCGGAAATCCACACTCGAATTCCAGTAATTTGGTTATTATTCTATTTGGAAACGTTAAAATATTTTAATAACTTAAAAAAAAGTCCCGTCATTTTGACCTTGAAGTGACCAATGTCACGTAAAGGCTTGTATGGAGTTCAACCGCGGAGTCATCGCTTTTAGCGGTATAACTCATATTAATAGGCGTAATGTTAACATCCACACTCGCTTTTGAAGAGACTAGGATCTAATGAACATTATGGTGTGAAATATGATTTAGTTGGAGTGAAAAACCCCCCGTCATTTTGCCATTTTTTTGAGTGCAATATTCTTCGACTGAGCCCATTTTGGCTTCTATTGGTGACTTGCGCGGACTTGCGCCAGGCCGTTCAAGCTCAACTTCGCATGGCAATTGTTCATTTTAGTAACGCGCACAACAACAACAACAACAAGATCTATTTCAAGTTAAGTATAAGTTTACAAATAAAGCTTGCACCTGCAATTAGCAAATGCATCCTTTCAGGGGACAATTTTTTGGAATGTTGAAATTTGTTTAAGATTTGGCACTAATTGCTTGTATTGTGTCACAAAGGGCAAAATTTCTTTTTGTGTTTCTCTTCCTGTTTAAGCGCATTTGACTTTCTTCGAATCTTATTTTTGATAGAGTTTTCTCTATCAGATTTCGTGGGTAACCCCTATGTAGTAGGCGTGTTTTGAAATTTGAAATTTTGAAGTTTGGTGTGACGGAGGACCTTCGTCATGGTCCACGCGCTGTTCTCCGATAAAGAAAACTTTTATTTGGCTCCTCAAAGCCAAACTAAACTGACTGCTGCCGGTTTACCGTAAACAAAGAGCGAGGTTGTAATGCATTAGACCGCGGAAATTGCGCCTCGTCCGTAAAAAAACTGCGACTTGTCATGCAAAAAAAGTATTTTGGAAGCGGGATCGGGACGATATGTCCGAAGCAAGCGGAATGGCGGGATGAAAGAAAAATCAGTGGCGGGAAGCGGGATTAAGAAACCCTATTTTAGACCCTCCAAAATCGAAAGATAAATAGGAAAAACACCGATTGGCATAAAAAGAGCCGATCGCTCAAAACTTTCATCCAAGCCTAACATCTGGTATCAAATTCAGATTCATTGAGCTAAAGTAAGATTATGTATAAGCGCATTCAAAAAGGGAAGTGTGGTCCCAAGGAAAACAAATTGGAGCCACCTTATAAACTTGCATCGCGCCGATTTTTGTCTGGTTTTTAGTTGGTCCTCGTGCTCAGGCTCCAACTGTTAAGAGGGCCAGGAGGCTCTGGGGACGAGAATGTGTCCAAGTAAATATAGACTGCTACGCTTAAAACTTTTTTGGTAAACTTTCAAAAAGTTTGGTAAATTGACAGTTTATTGGCAATATATTAAAATTTAAACAGTGAAAATGACAACCTTAACTTTTAAGTACTTTGCTTAACTTTTGCAAATTTCTCTCGTTTAACCGCGGTTGACTGATACGAGAGCACGTTCCTTTTGCACGGAGTTGCTTTTTCTTTATTGAGGAGACTGGGTACTAACGATTTACAATAACAAACATGGCCTTTTATTCATCGAGGAGCATGGCACTAGTGGGACGCAGCAGATGGTACAGGATTTTCCGATCATTTCGGCAAAAACAAGAAAAGAGGACTACCTCTGAAGGTATTCCTTTTTTCCCCAACAATTTCCAGTGGAAAAGTCTGTTCCATTTGATTTACCACATGAAAAACAGGATTTTCCATACAAAAGGAAAGCGCTCAATATTTCCGAGAATGGAAAAGAAATTAAAATATTAAACAAGGTGCGAGATTCAATGGAGATCGGCAATGGAGCCAAATTTAATTTACTTTAATTTATAGTTGATGTCTCGCCGAAAGAATATTGACTGTATTTTGAACAAGATAAGGCGGGTGGGATAAATTGTAATTTTGGTCGGAAAAGATGAAATAATATTGAGTGACTTTTTTTATCACAAGTAAACACCATTTGGCAAACATCCCTTTGTCATTTATTATGAGGCTGTATCGCCCGGTGTATCTTACCACTGCACGGATTTGTACAATAAGACACCTGTTATCTCGACAGGGACAGCTGATAATTGTGATATCTACTCCATATTTACATCACGGAGGGAAGTATTGTGTCACGTTTTCAGTTATCGCAAGTACACAAACCATAAACATGTCATTAACGATAGCTTCCTTAGGCTTCAAAGAAAGGGTTTGTATTACGCATACTTTAATACCTTAGTGAAAGACCAAAAACTACTGAACTTTTAGCTGAGAAATGTTTTTACCGATAGCTATAAACAAAACTAAATAATCTTCAAGATCTTCAAGCAGGGCTGTAAAATTTCCGAAATGAATAGGTCTGAAGATGTTTACGGCCGTTGACTGATAGCTGGAATATGACCGTCCAATTTTAACTGGTGACTCGTGTAATTCTCTCTCATGTCAGAAAGCCGGAGGTTGACTAATTTCAAATGCATCTCAGAGGCTGATTTTTGAGGTACAACGACCTTGGGAGGCAAACCAGGTGAGAAATATCTATGTACGCCAGTCAATTAATTAATCTGTTATCTAAGTTGTCTTAGATTAGAAATGACTCTGAAAGGATTATTAAGTTCAAGTCAATTTAATACCCAAATTACAGTAGTAATGGGAGACGTTCTTTGAACCTTCGTATCTTATAATTAACACGCCATTGTTTGAAATTGCTTGGGCGCGATGTTACACGATGTTACCATTAGGCCAATCGAAGTGCAACATCTGTTTTGCGGCTACAAATTACGGCAAAATAAAAATGCAATTGATCGATACAAATTTTCTGGTATCTAGACTGAAGGCTTAAATTGCTTTTAACTTCCGATAGTTAGATTCTTAGAAAGCTTTAACTTCTCGAACAATAAAAACAAGCCAGAATGTTTTGACTGTAGAAGCCGGGGGACGCGCGGGGGGAAGGGAGGGGGGAGGTGAACGAGCGGGGGAAATGAGGGGAGACTGGGAAGAGGAGGTCGCCTCACTCTCTTTTCGCGCCAACCCTCCACCGTCATGGCACTCGCAACATTCTTTCTTCCACGCGCGCCGGCGCCTATTATTCGCTCCCCGGCACTATCTGAACACCTGGAAGAGGCTATGACTTTTTTCAGTTCTCACAAATTGCAAGTTCTAACTAAGCTACATAACCCTGATATAAAATTGAACACTACACACCTTAACTAAACACTCGCTAGCAAGCTGTGAATCACCAAATCCCATTTCTTGTTCTGCTAACGTAGACTCCATCGCCTCGGGGTTTCTCGCGGGCATGCCAAACTTCGTTCACTACGCGCGATTCGCTTTTTATGTGGGAATAACTCACTTCGATCAAGTAGTCTCGACTAACGCAACTCAAAATAGACTGCCAGCTACAACAGCTGCTAAAAGCTCACGCGCGCGAGCGAAGCTTACTGAATTGAAGGAAGGGAGGTGAAATATTCGGTGATAAGAATTTATTTTCTCTGAGCAGTGTCTGATCTTAAGTACTAAAATCAGGAGCGGTTCCAGGAATTCCTGAAAGGGGGGATTGTGCACCTTCAGTAATAACTTTCCATGGCCATGGGCGTGGTCGGGGAGGCTCGAGCTCGAACTCGAAACATTTTTCTGATTTTTACCCTCTAAAACGCCATTTCCAGTATTCCTGAGACTCGTAAAAGCATTTGTGAAGTTAAGACATGAAATAGAAATATGAATCCGCCTCTGAAAATGAAACATTTCGACGCTGTTCATAATTAAACTACCGACGTTTTACGTTTCGGCAAGACTGCCTTCTTCAGCATACAAAACTATTAAGAAAACGCGAGATCCTCGCCCACGCGCGTGAAAAGTTACTCCACTCGACTATTTAGTGAGAGATTTTCAGTCTTATCTCGAAGTAACCAATCAATACTTGATAACTAGTTTTAGTCAGAATAAAATCATATCTCTGCTGCTCTTCTCTAATAAGCTTTAGCTCGTGACACCGTGCCTGTTCCGACAAAACACTGCATTTGCAGTGATAAGTAAAAACGGGAAACTGATCCTTTACTGATCCAGGCCGGGCAAGAGCCAGGTCTACGAAAGATCCGATACTCTTCATTGGTTTGTCGCTGTGGTTTTGCCGTTTTACTTCATTTGCAACCTTGGTATTCCTGTAACCTTTGTAAAATGCCGGTCATTGTGGGTTTGTACGCGGGGGAGTTTATATCCGTGGTGGCTATTAGCGACACTTGAAAATATAATGGGCAGATAAGAAATAAGCTGAGACTAAACTAACATTCCGCGTTATCAAAATAAAACAAACTGAATGCAAGGAATGGTTATCAAAATACATTTTCAATTTACTCATCTTTACAATGACAAATACACAAAGACCCTTTTCCCGCTCCTCCTGGGAACGAGGTTGACAAATACACAAACAAAGCCCTTTGATTCTTTAAAGTGCGCAAAGTTGAAGAGATGTTCTGTATACCGGCTTGCAATAACTGTTCTACTCTTGAACAGAACATAAATAGTCGATGAGATAACAATAAATCTTTATAAGGCGGTACTCTACCTAAATTTGAATGAAATTTTAAGAGGATGAAAGAAGGGATAAAAGAAAGAAAATGATTTTTGAAACTCCGTTTTCAGCTGCCTTGTTCGACTATGGATTTTGACAATGCGTGAATGAAACAAGATGTTCACATCGACACTAAAACTATATATAGATGTTGTCAGATTGTTTTTCCAAACTGAAGCGATTTGAGGGGATCAAAATAATCTGCCTTAATTTTTCAAAGAAGATTAAAATTCTTGGGCGGAGTCTCCTCATGATGTTCTTTGATCGCAGTTTTGTAGAGTGACCTAATTTTGGGCGTGAATTGATGTCAGAAGAATTAAGCATATCAGGCTAAAGCACGCAAATATAAAATGAAATTTCGTTCACACTGGCACATTAACGTCCATACTGACCCCGGGCCCGGGGGTATTGACTCCCATAGTAGCTCATAGTTCAGTTACGTTGTGTGTTGTGGTAC